>JAJLSW010000031.1:0-141149 GCA_030567875.1 Wenyingozyma nitratophila | reverse complement strand
TATCTGCTTCTCTACTCCCCTTTCTTTCTTTATTTCTATCTTGCTTCTTTCTGCTTCAATTGACTCCTTTTCCCTTTCAAGCTTTTTTTTGATCTTCCCTAGTTCTATCTGTTTTAAATACAGGCTCGTTTCTTCTTTAATTTCTTCAAAAACAAGACTCGACTCTATTTTTTTTGCAAGCCCCTGCTTTTTGTTTACATTTTTTTTAGATCAAATCTATTAGTTTAACAGCTAAGTAAAAGAACTCATAAAAAAATGGCCGAATTCAAGAAAGAGGACTCCTTTGATGTGAAGGAAGTCACCGCTGATGTGTCTTCAAGTGGTGAAAATACCAGTTCTGCTAAAGGCGAACCAGGTTTCTGGGCTAGATTACTCAAGAAGTTGGAAGTTGATGATACTGATGGTCTTAAATCATCCCAGTTATTCTTGTATAACAAGGATTTAAAACCTGTTGAAGCTGAGAGAAGAACTTGGGCTTGGTATAACTATATCTTTTTCTGGATCGCCGATGCTTTCAATATCAACACTTTTCAGATTGCTGCCACAGGTGTTGCTGCTGGTTTATCATGGTGGGTTGTTTGGATTACAGTTTGGATTGGTTATGGTATGACAGCTGTCTTTGTCACCATGTCTGCTAGAGTTGGTTCTTATTACCATATTTCATTTCCAATCTCATGTAGAGCTTCATTTGGTATCTATGGTTCTCTTTGGCCTGTATTAAATAGAGTTGTTATGGCTTGTGTCTGGTATGGTGTTCAATCATCTATTGCTGGTGAAACCGTTCAATTAATGCTTAGAGCCATCTTTGGTAATGATTTAGAAGAAAGAATTCACAACACTATTCCAGGTGGTAACATTACCTCATTTGGTATGTTAAGTTTCTTTATCTTTTGGTTTTGTTCATTACCTGCCATCTATATGCACCCACATCATGTTCGTCATTTATTTACCATCAAGGCATTTATCTGTCCAACTGCTGCTATTGCATTTTTAGTTTGGACTGTTAAGAGAGCCGGTGGTATTGGTCCAATTGTTCATCAATCATCATCAATTTCAGGCTCCACTTTTGGTTGGGCTTTTGTCAACTCAGTAATGAACGCCTTGGCTAATTTCTCAACTTTGATTGTCAATGCTCCAGATTTCTCAAGAATGGCAAATACTAGAAAAGCTGCTATCTTATCTCAATTATTGGCTATTCCAATTGCCTTTGGTATTACTTGTCTTTTTGGTGTCTTGATCACATCTTCTTCCACCGTTATGTACAATCAAACTTACTGGGATCCATTAGATATCTTGTCAAATTTCCTTATTGACTCTTATGATTCTGCTGGTACTAGAGCTGGTGTTTTCTTAATTTCATTTGCCTTTGCCGTTGCTCAATTAGGTACAAATATCTCAGCTAATTCGATTTCAGCAGGTACTGATATGACTGCTTTATTACCAAAATTCATGAATATTAGAAGAGGTGGATTCATCTGTGCTGCTATTGGTTTTGCCATTTGTCCATGGAATTTATTATCTTCGTCATCTATGTTCACCACTTACCTTTCGGCTTATGCTGTGTTTTTAAGTGCTATTGCAGGTACTGTATTTGCCGATTACTTCTTAGTCAGAAGAGGTTTCCTTGTTATCGATGATTTATATACCAATGAGAAGGGATCAACTTATTCTTATGGTAGATTAGGTATTAATTGGAGAGCTTATGTTGCATACATCTGTGGTATTGCTCCAAATATTACAGGTTTCGTCGGTGCTACAAAGACTCACGTTGTTCCAGACGCCGCTACTAAGATTTACTACCTTTCTTTCTTGGTTGGTTATGCTGCTTCAGCTTTGGTTTACTTTTTATTATCATGGTTATTCCCACCTGAGGGTATCCCAGATGAATTAGAAAGCTTGACTACCAAAGGTTGGTATGAATTATACGCTGATGTCGAAGATTTTGATTACAGATATCATGCTAAATTCAACAAGACCAAAGCTTATGAGACTATTTGATCAATGAAAATCGCCTGCTGCAAAACTTTTAAAAAAAAATTGTGATATAACAACTTATTTTTCTTTTTTCTCGTGCTTCTCCTTTTTTTATTTACTTGTTCTCTAACTTACTTTATATCTAGCTTTACGTTGCTTGTCTTTTTGTTTTTACACTAGACTGTGCTGTTTTTTTGCCGCTTTTATTACTATGGTGTTATTAAGCACTCCTCCAATATAATATAACAAAATAATCTAATTTTCAATTTCAGTAAATTATATAAGTGAGAATGTTATAACGTGGGGTAACGAAAAAAAAAGAAAGAGAAAAATATATTGTAGCAAGTGCAGCAGGAGCAGCAACGAAATGTATAGAGTGTTTCTATCTCTAGATTCCCATTTGTAACTTAGCGGCAGCAAGTTTTAAGGTTTTGATTACAGAATTTAGGTTTACAAGCCCTTAATAGGGGGGGTTAATTCGCTGTAAATGGGCAAAGCGACCCCTGTATGCCATGCATAATGACAGTATTATCTTGTGTTGCTTGAATGTTCGAATTTTTTTTGATTTTGGGCTTATATGTAGCCATATATCATGTGCCGTAGCTCTGTAGCAAGCCGTGAATGTTTTTCTTTGAAAAAACCTCGTAAAAGATTATTCAATAGCTGTCAGTATGTTTCGTGGGAATAATAGTGATAAGAATAACTTCAATACAAAAGCAGAGGAAGAGCCCTATATTGTCGATGAATCTGAAGGCTCCCTCTTATCGGTAAGCGATAAAAGTGCTAAGAAAAGACTATTCCCCTTTTTTACTAGTAGATCAGTGAAAACCAATTCAGAAATTGAAGAAAGGGAGAAGGAAATTGATGATTATGAGAGTAATTACTATTCCAATGGTCCAAAGTCAAATTCTTTCAAAGATAAGTTGACTTATAAATTGAGACGATTTGAAGTAAGAGGAACAAGAGGTTTGACAGCCTCGCAATTGTTCTTGTATAATAATGATTTGAAACCGGTAGAAGCAAAGAGAAGAACATGGGGTTGGTACAACTTTGTTTTCTTTTGGATTGCAGATTCGTTCAATATTAGTACTTGGCAAATTGCTGCTACTGGTGTTGAAGCAGGTTTATCATGGTGGGTCGTTTGGATAACTGTTTGGTTAGGCTATGCTATAACCTCTTGTTTCTTGGTGGTTTCCGCTAGAGTTGGTTCTTATTATCATGTTTCGTTTCCCGTTTCATGTAGATCTTCTTTTGGCGTATTTGGCTCTTTATGGCCTATTATAAACAGAGTCGTTATGTCTTGTATTTGGTATGGTGTTCAAGCTGCCATTGCTGGACAAACTGTTCAATTGATGCTTAGATCCATCTTTGGTAATGATTTAGATACCAGAATACCAAACAAACTATCTGGTAATATTACTTCATTCCATCTCTTGAGTTTTTTCATCTTTTGGTTTTGTTCCTTGCCTGCCATTTATTTACATCCTCACCAAGTTCGTCACTTATTCACAGTCAAAGCTGTGTTGTGTCCCATTGCGGGTATTGCCTTTTTAGTTTGGACTTTGGTCAAAGCTGGTGGAATTGGACCTGTTGTTCATCAAAAATCACAGCTATCGGGTTCTGAATTTGGTTGGGCATTTGTCAATTCTACGATGAATGCCCTTGCTAATTTTGCAACTCTTATCGTCAATGCTCCAGATTTCTCAAGAATGGCAACAACTACGAGATCGGCGGTCTGGTCTCAATTATTGGGTATACCTATTTGCTTCTCGATTACTTGTCTTATTGGAATATTGGTCTCCTCTGCTTCTACTGTGATGTACAATCAAACGTTTTGGAATCCATTGGACGTGCTCTCCGAATTCTTGAACGGTTACTCTTCAGGTGATCGTGCTGGTGTGTTTTTCATCAGTTTCGGGTTTGCGATAGCTCAATTGGGTACCAATATCTCGGCCAACTCTTTATCTGCCGGAACAGATATGACTGCTCTGTTCCCCAAATACGTTAACATTAGAAGAGGTGGGTTTATATGTGCTATTATTGGGTTTGCTATATGTCCCTGGGATTTAATTACTTCTTCGTCTATGTTTACCACTTATCTATCTGCTTATGCCGTTTTCTTGTCATCCATTGCTGGTGTGGTATTTTCCGATTACTATCTGGTGAAAAGAGGATATATTAAGTTGGAAGACTTGTATTTGGCAAAAAAAGATGGATTGTACTCTTTTAATGGATTATACATCAATTGGAGAGCCTATGTCGCCTATATCTGTGGAATCTTACCAAATATTGTAGGCTTTGTAGGAGCAACAAAGACTCATCACGTACCAATTGGAGCTACCAAGGTTTACTATTTTAGTTTTTTCACCGGGTATGCATCAGCTTCTGGTGTTTATTTCTTATTGAGTTGGATGTTCCCATTTGATGGTAGACCAAAAGAGTTGCAAAGCCTGTTCCAAAAAGGCTGGTACGAGGAGTGGCAAGACGTTGAAGATTTTGATCTACTATACCGTGTTGAGCATTTACACCAATGATGCCGTGTTTTAAGTACGTATATACCAGAGTATGTATATGCTCAATAAAGAAGTACAATCGATAAAATATATACATTCCGAATTGTAAGTAAATTGTCGTGCTATAAGCTTTGAATATAAAGTTGTACTCGCTATTCATTATTCATTCAATGGGTTGTCGGGTTTAGGATAGTTCGTGCGACTGTTGTTTTATCATCATGACTATAACTCCGTCATACGGTTCAGAGCTGTGTAAAACCCCTCAGGTAGTCACATGTATTCTTTCATTTGTTCGTAATATATATGCCATGAGACTCGACTCTGCAGGCTGTGCCAGTACTGGGATTTGGGAGACCAAGACTGTTGTTACCCGCACGTAAACTTGCCTCACCCACCAGCCCAGCTCGAGCGTGTGTGTGGCAGCGAGAGCGAGACGAGAAAGACAGGTTTATCATATCATATCATATCAATTGATCTAGCCAGTATAGATCACGGTGGATTCTTTGTTAAACTCTTCTTGGTTCTGTATCAACTTCATACTAATACTTGGGGCGATAATTTTGCAATATGGTATGTATCGTCTAATTCATTGACATGATTAAACCACTCAGAGTGAGAGTATTCGACTTTCTTCACTCCCTCATATCTCTCTCTCTCTCTCTCTCTCGTCGCCTTAGATTGGTTTGAGTGATATCAATCAAGTGAAACTCAAGTACTAACTGGGTAATTTTAGGTTACAATTGGCAATGCCCATGATGATCTTATTCATGATGCAGTATTAGATTACTATGGAAAGCTTTTAGCTACTTGTTCTTCAGATAAGACTATCAAGATCTTTGAAGTTGAAGGTGAAAATCACAAGTTGGTGGATACTTTAACAGGTCACGATGGCCCAGTTTGGCAAGTTTCATGGGCTCATCCTAAATTTGGTGTTATACTAGCATCATGTTCTTATGATGGTAAAGCCATTGTTTGGAAAGAAGAAAAAGGTGTTTGGACTAAGATAGCTGAGCATGCAGTACATCAAGCCTCAGTAAATAGTATTTCATGGGGTCCTCATGAATATGGTGCTGTATTGTTATGTACTTCATCAGATGGTAAAGTATCCATTGTCGAATTTTTAGATGATGGTTCTAAGAAATCAACAGTTATTCAAGCACATGCCATTGGTGTCAATTGTGGATCATGGGCTCCTCCATTTTTAACCTTTAACGCTGAGAAATCAAATGGTTCAGCAAATGGTTCAGCCAACGGAACTTCTTCATCGAGTAATAGTAACAGTGAAAGAAGATTTGTCACTGGTGGTTGTGATAATTTGGTCAAGATTTGGAAATTCGATCCAACTCAAAATACCTACATCGAAGAACATGTATTACAAGGTCACTCCGACTGGGTTAGAGATGTAGCTTGGTCTTCGTCTTTATTGACTAGAACATATATAGCAACCGCATCTCAAGATCGTACTGTTTTAATATGGACAAAATCAGAGACTTCAGATGTTTGGAAGAAACAACTATTAACTGAAAAGAAATTCCCGGATGTATGTTGGAGAGCAAGTTGGTCAGCAAGTGGTAATGTATTGGCTGTCTCTGGTGGTGATAATAAAGTTACCCTTTGGAAAGAAAACTTGAGTGGTAATTGGGAATCTGCTGGTGAAGTTGATCAATGAGAAACATTATAAGATTGTCTTTAACTAACTAAGCTTATTTGTGCGTTTTTATTGAAATCCCACTACCAATCGATGTAAATTAAACAAATATTTAAAAATAGAGAGAAAAACCTTTAGCACTGATTTTGTTTTTACCATTTCATCTGTCCCTTACTGTTATTATTATTATTATCCTTACTATCATCATTATCATTATTTACTACATACCTTATAATATATTTATCTATTGATTGTAATTTATGCTTTTATTTTTTATCCTTTTGACGTCTTCAACTAATTCGAATCTCTATTATTCATATACGAAATTACACAATAATACATATTGAAATTAGAAAAGAACACAGTTTTTATCCATTCATAGCCCCTTTTTTTCATTAAATTGTTTTATACAAAGTTCCATAATTCCATTGTGGAAAATCATTATAGTCTTGTATCATATTGGTAAAAATACAAACTGGAATTGAAAATTAGGTCTTGGTTGTACGTTATCATTCTCGTTTCCATTCCCTTCTCCATCATTTTGGTCGCCTTCTCCCGCATCTCCCTGTCCTGCATTGTTGTTGTCATTGTTGTTGTTGTTGTTGTTGTTGTTGTTGTTGTTTCTTCTTCTAATTCTACCGAATATGAAAAATACAAAGACACCAATGAAGACAATGGGGATGATTAAATCTTCTAGTATACCGACATCAAATGGAAGTTCGAATCCTTCTTCTTCGTCACTCAGTACTTTATCCGCTTCGGCTAAATATGATTCTTCTTGATCTTCATAGTCTCTTCTTTGATCGTTTATAATCTGATCTATATCACCGGTAAGATCTTTTCTTCCCTTTTCCTTCATTCTTTCGTACATGTTTAACCAATCCTTCCATGTTCTCTTTATAGTTCGATCATTTCTAGTACCATTTGCTATTTCGATCCCTAACAATTTATACCACCATAGTTTCAGATGTAATCTCCAAAGTGATATTTGAACGGGGATATATGAGTCTGGTTGCATAGTTAATACTAGATCGTAATATCTCTTGGAAAGGTAGAAATCTTGAAGTACCCCCTCTCCCATCTCATGTAGGTATCCAAGATTAAACAGTGCCTGTGCGGATTTTCTATTTGCCGCTTCTTGATAGGTATTAGCCGCTTTTTCATAGTTTGGCTCGATTAAATGGTCTTGTAAATCATTCATGTTATCTTCAAATGAATTACCCGTAAAACCTTTGTAGTATAAATCGCCTAGGAAATTGGCAGAGTCTAAATTGTACTGCTGTGAAGATCTACCGTAATAATTCAAAGCACTTTGATAATGCTCGAGAGGAACAATTGGAGACTCTTCGGCTATACCAGTAGATGGATAAAGTAAATAAGCTACCGAGGATTGAGAAGTTTCATATCCTTGCTCAGCAGCCATCGCATATCCAATCAAGGCTAAATCTCTCCTTTCGTATAATAAGTTATCAAATGCCCATTTCAAATCTGTAACAGCAGGTTCGACTTTTTCTACAAAGGCTCTGTAAAGCATTGCAAGGTCATCAATTTTTCCCTCAATGACACCATTTTCTTGTAGAGTAGCCAATAAATAAATGGCTTCTAAATTGGAACTGTATGCAGCTTCCCCCAATTGATCATACAAATGTTTTGCATTCTGTTGTTGTTCATGAAGTCCCTTTTTGAGTGCAACTCTTACATAGTTATATACACCAGGACTGTATTTGTGCTTTGCCTTGGTAAACCAACCCAATGCAACTTGTAAATTATCATCTTCTTCGGCTACTCCATAGCCCCTTTCTGCTAATAATCCCAAGTCATTAGCTGCTTCTTTGGATTTCGTTAAACTGAATGCAACATCTAACCATTTCATAGACTCGTCTATATTCTGTTCGCATCCTTCAGCCCTCATGTACATGTGACCCAGTAGAGCTGCACAACTGGCTACTTTTGCCTTGACAAATCCAGCATCATCGGGAAAGATCTCAGTGGTAGTCCTATAATATGATAGGGCCTGCTTTACTATATCGCTTTGCATACCAACCTCAAGACAAGCCGATGCCTGCTTGAAAGCAGTATCGTAATCTCTTGGCTCGGTATAATATCCATTGTAAGCTTTGTGAGCTTCGTAATTGTGTCTTGCGATCAATTCACTACCCAAGTCGTGCTCTAAGAATAAACTATCATCCTTTGTGATGGGATCTATTCTCTTTCTTATTGTACTTCTGGTTTCACTTGCATGCTCACCGTATATTCCACCGGCAAAATCAGATACTCTAACGTTGTAACTGTAGATGTTACGGTGTCCAATGAATCCATCTTTCAAATAAGAAATCGAATATTCAGCAAGTTTGCTGTAATAGAACAAAGCCATGGGTAAGTTTTTGGTGACGGTGAACCCGGTATAGTATCTGTAACCAAGACACATGATTGCCTTCAAGTGACCCTTGTCAGCGGCAAGTCTATAGTGAAGTAAAGCCTTGGCTTGACTCATTTCCACTTGTCCAAATAAACCTGTAGAGTATATGAAGCCAAGCATGAAATTGGAGTGTGGATCATCGGCCAATAATGATGCCTTCGAGTAATATTTCAATGCCTTGGTATAGTTTGTTGGAATTGAATAATTACCGAACAAGTTAAGATCTGCTAGGGCAATTGTTGACTCTAAATCACCGTAATCTTCGGATAAAGTCTCGAGACTAGAGATTGCATTCTTTTGTAGATCCGATAAGTATTTATTGAAAACTCTTGTCTTTGCATTTTCGTATACTATATCATAATCCACGCTGATCTTTATCTTAACGTTCAGTCTTGATTCGGCATCCTCTTCGTATAATCGTCTAACTCTAGGCCTAAACTTCGCCGTCCTGTTCAAGAAATCGACTTCTTCGTCCGCTAAAATAGCAATTGCGTGCATATAACTCAGTTGATCATGGCCCGGTTCTATAACTATTTGTTCACTGGCATCAATGACCTGGTGATGATACTCGGGAACAGTTTCAGGTTCGAGAGCCTGACAAATCATCACAGTTGATAATAACAATACCAACAGGAGTGCGGGCGTCCTCATGATCAAAGATTTGTAAATCAGCTTCACCATATGGCCCAGTGGTATAATCGAACTTGACAGTGCTTGTACTCTTTGAAAGAACGTAGGTGCCTTTCTTAATTGTGGAGCCGAAAAGAGACTCCACTAAAAATATTGGCACTAATAGCTTAACCAACCAGTGCTGTTATCTTTCGCTCTGCTCACTTCACCTCAATCGTCGCGTCTGTTTTGAGCAGCGTCGATCGGGTTGTTTTATGCAGGCGGTGCGGCTCGCTCCAATAAAAAACACGTCCGGGCACCAAAATTGGCCGAAGCAGATTCAATCAGGCTGAAGGTATGGTATATCTTGGCCAGTACTTTCCATGATAACAGGGAGGTGAAGAAGTCTGTAGATCAGTCTCTGGTATAATTGCCTCGATGGGGATAGTGCGATATAAGATTAGTTGCTGCAGTCAGGTCAGTCGGGAAATTGGAGCAATTGGGAAAGATATACCTGAATCACATTCATTTCAAGACGTCAAAAGTTTACATTACTGCAAAGTTTGTAACTCCACACGATGTCTCAGGTGCAGCTCAACAAAGATTCTGACCAAGTATTGTCCGCATTGTATGAACCAGATTTCCAATTCGTTATTCTACTGTAACAGAAACTGTTTCCTATGCCCCAAGTGTGATAATTATCTTCGTATATCTTCAAAGACAAAAGTCAGTAGAGAAGATCCAAAAAAAGTGGAAGGGAAATCATTCCAGTTGACTTGTAGGAAATGTGACTGGCAGTATTCTACCGGGTATGTTTCGAAGCCTCAGCCACTTTTCAAGATTATCAATGAGCAAAAAGCAATGAAGGACAAAAGTCCAGACGACTTCAAGAGATTGTCTAATTTCTATACCAAACAAGATCATGTTCTACGATTCATAAATGGTACTGATCTGGAAAGGTCCATGATGAAAATCGATTTGTTGAAAGAGTTCACCGCTCTAGAGATTGCAAAGTTGAGTAAGAGCAAGACGATAGAGGAGTTTTTCAATGCTATAAACCTTAATCCGTTAGCCGAAGAAGACAATGCCAATAAGGAGAAAGTTTCAGTTGAGTTGTTCCCCAAACAACAGTCTTTGAAATCAAAAATATGTTACAAATGCAAGAAATGTGATGATACTTTATCATCTCCAAGTCCTGATCCACTTTCTTCGAAGTACTCAATAAGAAATAATCTGAACGACTTCTTTCCCAGGGTAAGTGTCACAAACCCTAGACATAACGGCAAAGTGTCCCCCTTGAAATTACGCACGGGTATCAATTATATACTGGCAAGCTTCAAAAATTTCCAGAAGGAAGAAGTCGATATAAGCCTGTCTACTTTCGAAAAATTTGACAAGAGTTTGATCCCTTTTCAATCGCATGATATGTCAGACACAGATATCAAGTACTCAATTACCATCCCTTGCTCTCAATTTACACTGGGTAGCATTCCTGAAAAGCTGAACAAGCCAGAACTGATAGTAAAGACCATCCCAACAGTTGAATTGACCGAACTTACAAAGATATCCAAAATAGAATTATTTAAAAGAAATCAGGATAGCGTTAAGAGAGTAAGCATCGATCCCAAGGATGAGAATGATGATTTTGGATTATCCCTAATGAGTGTTAAAGATCTTGATGAGGTTAAACCGTTAGATTCGGGTATAAACTGGGCTACCATATTGATAAGATTTTGCATTTTACAATCTGACGAAATTGAAAAGGACTTGAAGGAAAATGTCGAGTTGCCTTTGTTCATGACTGTCAAATCGAAGAAATATTCTACTACCATTGGATCATGGGTAAAGTTGTCGTTGGGACCAATCATTGAGTGATGATGCCTCTATATATATATACAAAGGACAATTCTTATATATCTTCTAAATAGCGGGCTTTTAGTTGAATTGATTTTGGACGCGTCGCGTCTCCTATAAAATTTACTCCATGTATCATGTAACATATCTCCACGAAGTAAACAAAGGCAGAGAGAGTATAAATAACGTATCATATTGCAACCCATTAATTTGATCCTGTATAATATAACAACCTCAGATTCCAGACGATAAGGACATCCAGTATGAGTTCCAACATGAATATAAACGCCACTGAGGGCGATAACAATCAGAATCAAGAGGAAAACCTTAGGATAGACAATATGACCATCGCAAGGTTACTAACGACTGTCTCTTTCAAAAGGCAAGATACACAGCTTTCCAAAAAGACACTAGAAGGGGTATCGGAGTACATAAGACTATTCACGTGTGAGGCTATAATCAGAGCCAATGAAGATAGATTAAGGGAATCTGAAGCGGTAAGGAAAGCCGTCTCACGTCCACCAATGGCTGTTGCCCCACCTAAATCAAACGTTGCTACTGAAGGAGGTATTGAAGATAGGATAGGTGATGATGCGGAGAATATCTTGAATAATGATGATGGTGAAAGTGGGAGGATATTGGCGGATGAAGTGTTGGATACTAGACATTTGGAAAATATAGCGGGTCTACTCGTGCTTGACTTTTAATTATGCATGATTTGTTTTGGCTCATTCAAATTTACTAAGGGGTAAAAGGTACTAGCATTTTTTTTCTACGTATTGTAAATATATAGATATAAGTATATATATAAAGAGTTATATCACCAATATAGGTTTTAAGTTCTGTCGCTTGAAAAGGAATTTTATGTTTTATTTTGGAATCTAATGCGAATGATCAGGCTCCTCATTTGGATCGATCTGGAAAATCTTATCGGGATTCAATATCTTCTTTGGATCCAAGGCAAGCTTGATGTGTCTCATCAAACCGACTGCATCTTCACCCATTTCTTCTACTAAATATTCTCTCTTACCATAGCCTACACCATGTTCACCGGTACATGTACCTTCTAATGCAAGAGCTCTATCAACCATTCTTTGAACGAGGTCTTTACATAACTCATAATCGGCTCTCTTGAAAAGAATCAAAGCATGGTAATTACCATCACCGGCATGACCTACTATAGAAAAGGTTAATCCTGATTTCTTGATATCTTCACTGGTACTAGTCAAAGACTCGACAAATTTGGAAATAGGAACAGCAACATCGGTAGTCCAAACTTGAATATCAGGATCGATGTGATTTTTACCGTATTGAATAGTTGACCAAAGGGCAACTTTTCTAGCATTCCATAGTTCGAATTTTTCTTCTTCAGATTCGGCAAAGTTGAATGACTTACATGAGTTATCCTTACAGATCTTTTTGACGTCATTGGTCAATAATTTAGCAGATTCTTTAGAGGTACCGCCTAATTTTAACATTAAAGTTGGTAATTCCTCATATTTAGAACTAGTCTCGCCAGAATCATTGACAAACTTCATCATATTGTCGTCCAATAACTCTACCGCATTGGGTTGAATTCCTGTTTGGACCAAAGCAGCGACGGTATTGGCAGCGTGTGCAATATCCTTGAAACTAACAACGGCAATATTTTCAAATTTGGGTTTGACGTATAACTTCAAAGTTGCCTCAGTTACAATACCTAGAGTTCCTTCACTACCAATGAATAAACCAGTCAAGTTATAACCAGCGGCAGATTTTCTTGGTCTTCTCTTGGTCTTGATAATGGTACCATCAGCTAGAACAACGGTTAAATTGATTACATTTTCCTTCATAGTTCCATATCTTGCAGCGTTTGTACCTGAACATGAAGTAGCAACCATACCACCAATACAAGCACCTGGACCTGGATCAGGACCAAACATCAAGTCATAATCAGCAAGATAATCTCTCAATTCTTCCCATCCTAAAGCTGGTTGAACAACAATATCCAAATCATCTTTGTTTAATTTTATCACTTGATTCATTTTACCCAAATCAATAGTAATACCGCCTCTAGTTGGGATGAAATTACCTTCCAAAGAGGTACCACCTGAAAATGGAACCACTGGTACATTATATTCGTAACATATCTTCATGATCTGACTCACTTCTTCTGTATTTTCAGGGTAAACAACACATAAAGGTCTTTGACCTTCTGAAGGATGATGAGTGGAATAATACGTATCAGAATGATCATCTAAGACTGATTT
Organism: Wenyingozyma nitratophila; assembly: GCA_030567875.1. NCBI lineage: Eukaryota > Fungi > Ascomycota > Pichiomycetes > Pichiales > Pichiaceae > Wenyingozyma > Wenyingozyma nitratophila. The sequence goes on along the minus strand of JAJLSW010000031.1, from coordinate 127,883 downwards.
ACTTCTGACAATTTGTTCTGGTTTGAGGACCTTCAAAATATCTTGAATTGCAAATTCAGTCTCGCCGTAACTTGGAGACTTTGTCTTATCCAATTTGGTAATTGAGGAGGCAATATAGTTTGGCCATAACATGAAACCAAAGAATCCAATGGCAAACCCGGCTAAAGTTGCAGCAGTAACTTTGGCATAAACAGAAGTTGGTACAGGTGTACGTCCTCCAGAACCAGATTTGGAAGATTTGGAACCTTGAGTGGTCTTATTAGTGATACCCTGAGATTTCAGATTCTTGATGTAGTCTTCCTTTGAAGCAGATTCGAAATCATCTTCACTTGGTGGAGCGACCTTCTTCAGTCTTGCTGAATAGGTCGAAAATCCACGAGATCTTGGGACTTGGTTAAGATGAGATCCATATATTACCCTTGAAATGCTCAATTGTCTGGTGATCAAGGTTGGAGTAATGAAAACTCTTGCGGACTGGCCAACTTTCAATCTCATACCTGGAGACAAAGCGAATGCCCTCATTAATTGCACAGACTTCATGATTTTGTTGATTTTACGATTGATCTACACTCGTAATTGCAATTGAAACCCCTGAATAACCTGAAAAGCTATCTATATGATACTGGGTGAAGAAAAAAGTAGTTGGTGGACGTTGAAAAATTAGCTTATTTAAAAGAGTTGTTGGAAAACATTGGGGGCACTCTGTCATCCCACTCTCCCCCCACGCAATATATTTCACCGCCGCGAGAAAGGGAGTCTTAAGTAAGGGGAGCGGATAAAGTGTGGGTCCTTCAAAGAGCTGTGGCTGGCTGGCAGTGGCGGCGGGAGGTTACAAGAGAAATGGTCCACAATGGATAGAAAATATGTGTGTATATCTAGATATTATTGATCTTTTTGTAAAAGGAAGTATATAAAAGCTACATAAAGTGAGAATTAATGAGCAAAGAAGAACAAAAGAACAAAAAAAAATCAAGGTTATAAAATTAGGTCGTCAAAAAGGGTGGGTGGGTAGGTAGGTAGGAAAATAGAAACCAGAAATGAGGAGTGATATGATATGGCATGGCGTGGCATGGCATGGTATGGTATACAGCATGTGAAAATGTTCTCTATCTCTCTATCTCTATGTATCTACATGAAATCGTCATCGTCATCTTCGTAGGTGGCGGCATCATCAATGACATCTAAGTCCTTTTTGAAACCAGCGGCACCAGCGTTAACTTGACCTTTAGCCTTCTTCTTACCTGCACCACCGGTAGCTGTACCACCGGTCTTGGATAATCTTGCTTGTCTTTCTTCTCTCTGTTTCTTAGTTACCAATGCAGTTAAAGTGGATGTAACTTTACGTGTATTTTCAACTGATAATGGCTCACATAAATCTCTGATTAAATCAATTGCCAATGAACTTGCGTAGTTCAATGAAGATTGGTTATCTAATCTTGTTAATAATGGGGCAAGAGTCTTTCTTAATTTCTCGAAATCTTGCTTTGTCTCTGGATGGAAGAGAGGATGAGAATCTAATGGAGTATCTTTGGTAAATGCAGCCTTTTCTTGTTGAGCAGCTAATAAAGCAGCAGTTTGTTTAGCTCTTGGATGATCAGCAACTCCTAAGCCACCGAATAAATCAGCAGCATTGTTCAAATCTGAGTTAAGTTCAGCTTCTTTCAACAATTCTGCTCTCTTAGCTGGATCGGCTAAATCTATCTCTGAATAAACAGTAGTAGCTTTCTTACCTTTTTTACCAACTGCTTTTGGCTTGGCGGCAGCGAGTTTAGCTGCTTCTTTCTTTTTGGCTAAGAATTCATCGTCAGAATCATCCCAGGCTTCTAAGACTGGTTCATCGTCACCACTATCGGCGAATTCGTCATCCCATTTTCCGGAAGTTGGAACTTCAAAATCTTCGTCATCTGATTAGCTTAGTTAGTAAAAAAATATTTTTTTGATCAATTTTTTTTGCCTCTAATTAAATGATGTATATGACGATACAAACAAGTTTAAAGTCTATTTAAACAATATGTTATTGACTGAGAACATACCCCAAGACATTATTGATAATTAAACTTCAGTAATATTAACGTTAATACGTGCTATGTAAACTCAAACGAGTGTCAAACCCAGAATGGTACACTTGAACCTCATGCTACCTTTATCTTCAGCTCACGTCCACGCTTGAGACTGAGATTTCTGAGAAATTTTCAGAGAGAGAGGGCTTACGTGTGGAAGTGATTTTGTTACGGTCGATCGACGAATTTTGTAGATGGTGAGGCCCGATAAGTGAGGAAGTGTTTAATGGATAGAAAGCGGAGTAATTACTGTTATAATGGTTACTCCGTTGCTGCTGTTTGAGCTTGTTTGTTTCTTTGTATCTAGGATCACAAATTATAACGATACTTAAACATGTCTGCAGGACACGGACCAGTTAAATATATCAAACATGCGCCTCCACTTGGGCCTCAAGTCCCATTGTATATGAACGTTATAGCCAAAGGTTTAGGCGCTACAATGTGGTTTTGGATTTTTTATAGAACAAAACATGATTGGAGACATTGGCTTGTATGTAGAATGCATTTAATCTAAGGATGATTTTCATAGGATGAGGAGTTCCTTTTTCTTGTGTTTTTTTACTAACTATTTAATCTAAAATTCAGGCTTTGGACCATCCTGGTGAACATTGATTATTTCTCGGAAGAGTTTATTTTACCCCAGTATTCTTGATTTTGAATTATTTTTGTTCCAACAACTATTTTATTTATTTATTTATTTGTTTATTTATTTTCCTATTTACTTATTAATCTATTACATAAGCTCCAGGTTTCTGGACTTATTCATTTATATATTATTAGAGAGTTATAACGAAAAAATAGTATATTATATCAGATTATAGAAGAAAGTAAACGCTGTGCATAAAGGCAGAAAAAAATTGTAACAAAACAATACAAGATATAAACGACCTAGAAATGAATGAAGAGTAAGTTTAATAAGACAGAATAATATAAAAGAAATTAAAGGAATAGATATACATAGAAGAAAGAAAAAGAACACGGTAAAAAGACACTCATAAACTCATGAAAATTGGTAATAGGATAAAGAAAAAAAAAAGATTAAAAATTAAGGGGATCAGGTACTCCATTCATTTGATGATGGATTTAATAAATAGAAACCAAATCTATAAATATGCAGGTGCTATTTTTTTTGGATTCAGTGGATTTATTAACAAAACAATTGAAAATTGAATTGCAATTGTTGGTTATGGAAGGGATTCGCAAGAATGGATAATGGACTTAAGAGAAAATCTTTTTGATTTTCTTTAAGAGACCAGAGGAAGATGAAGATGAAGATTTTTTAGTCTTGTCATCTCTTGAATGAGAAGGAGATATTTGGCCATCGATTTCATCAGCTAAAGATCTTGAAGCATCAGTATGGACAACATTACCGGCACCACCACGACCAGTAGAGAAAACTGGGGTTAATTGGTGTTGTTCGGTAACAGATGGTTCTAATCTTGGAGAAGGAACTTCATCAGCTTTGGCTAAGTTAGAATGACCACCTCTACCGGTTGAGTAAACAACTTTACCGTCTTTATCGTGTTTAAAAGAATTAGAAATAACTGCAGAAAGATCATTTGAAGTAACAGGCTCTAAAACTGGGGAACCGTGAACGACGTTACCGGCGCCACCTCTGCCTGTAGAAAAATATTGAGCATCGTCACCTTGAGTCATTATGGTGTATTTGTTTGTATGTATGTTTTGTTGAATGTCTATAGTAGAGACAGTAGAAATATGTGAATCTTGAATATTGACCAAGGGAGAAACATAATAGGTAGAGGAGGGAAAAAAAAATTTATATAGGGCTAAAGCAGCCTTAAATAAATCGCTCTACCCCCTTGTGCTTGTGTTTGTTAGTAATACCTTAACTACGACAAATGACGTTTTTTTTTTCTTTTTCTGAGGTCTTTTTTTTTACTGTCATTTTTTCTCTGCGGTAATGATGATCCCCGGTCATTCGTTTCAGTCGGGCGCGGCACCCGACCTTTGCACATCGGGGCAGCCACGGTGAGCCATCTGTGAGTGTGAGTATATGCCAATTAGTCGACGCGTCGGTGGCCTGTGCGTCCAGTGCCATATTTCCCCATTGGGCGGCGCCACAGACCCTGTACTGCCCGGTAGACGGAGTAAAACAATATGTGTGAATTATAATGGAATAATGGAAAAGGTATATGACTAGATACATATATATGTACGTAAATGCATGGATGATGAGGTATTTTTATATCTTCACCACCCTTTTTATGTATTGGCACCCCTTGGGCCTTGTGTGTGTGTGTATGTGTGTATGTGCGTGTGTATGTATGTGTGTGTGTGTGATTTGTACCTTTGTGAATAATTACTGTTTCAAGTAATTTCCAAGCACTAAATTATTAGAGAGTAATTCAAATCTCTTTTGAATCAAAGTTATTGAAATGACCAATAACTCATTATAAATCTCTGGTTGTTCTTCTTGTAATAACAACAGATTCTCGTTGTTCAATTTCCAAATTATAGTCTCGTCTTTATCGTCATTTGTAAAATATTTGACTTGTCTTGTTTTCTTATACTCTACAATATCGCCAAAGATAGTCAATGGTAATACATTGATATCAATTATATTGTTATTGCTATTGTTATTATTGTTAGAGTCCTCATCATTGTCAAAGTCATCCAAAGTGATTAAGGATTTGACTAGCCCCGTCTCAATAAAGTATAAGCTTGCTCGGTTATTGGTATTATCATAAATGATTTCTTGATAACTACCTGTATATTCAACCCTTTGTAAATACTTTGGTAACTTATACCAGAAATTATCCTTCTTATCGGATAATCCTTGCATTATAGTAATAATCAGTGGAATCGGAGCGGGTTGTAATTGCTGTAATTGTTGTTGTTGCTGTTGAGATTGAGTTGCTGAACTTAATCTTCTTGAAGATGGTGGGAAATCAGTGATACTCTTGTTCTTTTTCCTGTATGTCTCATCTACCTTTCTGGCAACTTTCAAAACGTGTAAATCTCTTGGTGATGAAATAGGTAATTGATCATCCATTATCGATGAAATTTTCCTATTCACTGGCATATACCCATTTTGACCTGGACTTCTATTAAAATTCGACATGGTCATAGCCATAGCATTAACATTGTTACTGTTGGTATTGTTAACGATACTACTACCTCTTTCTCTACCCTTTTCCTTGTCCTTTTTCTTACTAAAATCCTTATACTTTTCCAAGAATCTGTTTTCACACCATTCTAAACCAGAGTTTAAATTATTGAACAGTTGAATTCTTCTACTATGTTCTTCAATTTCCCAAAGACCAGAATCTTTCAAAGATTTGATCATGAATCCATCGTCATTATAATCGTTATCTTCGCTTAATCCTGTGATCAAAAAGAAACAATTCTTCTCAATAACCAAATTCCTAATCCTTCTAAACCCTTCAGCGGCACTGAAATCTATAGATAGAACGTTAGACATATCAAAGATTAGGTACTTGATTGGATTCTTTTGAAAGTTCAAATTATCAAACCTTTCCCTAACTTTTTCCTCTAACCCACCAATGGAACCAAAGAATAAAGAACCTTGTAATTTCATGATATAAATCTGTTTACCAACTTGTCTTAAGAAATCTTGTTGCTTTGGATGACGAATAACAATGGATCTTGCAAAATCACCCGTATAAATACCAGAAATAACGGGTTTACGTGCAGCTTCGACCACAAATGATAAACAGGCCAATAATGCACCGACTAAGATACCATATACAAAATCCCAAACACCCATTGTTATGACAATAATAACAATGGTGATGTATTCGAACTTCTTGAGTCTACCTCTAGTATCCCAGATGGCTTCTTTCAGTAATTCATAACCCAATAAATAGATTAAAGAACCAACAACACAAACTGGAATGAAACCGATTAAGACAGGTCCGATAAACATGACTATAGATGTAGCAATGGCAAGCATTACACCACTTAATCTCGAATCTGCACCAGCTTTGATGAAGAGAACAGTATTTGTGTAAACCAAATAGTTTTGGATAGATCCAAATAACCCAGAGACAGAGTTGGATATACCATGTGCGATCAATTCTCTATCAACGTCAAATTGATCCATTTCCAAAGTGACTGCTAAAGCAGGGACGTTGATTGGAACGTGTAAAATTCCAAAGAAAGTCAATGCTAACATCGTTGGGATTTGTTCCACTATACACCACCAATTGGCAAGTTTGAAATTGTAAAATTTATAAAAACTAAACCAAGCTTCATTAGTCTCTGGTGAACTAAAACACCAACCTAAATCTCTTGCAATTGATAAATCCCAACTTGGTACTAAAAACACCACTGAATGGAAAATGACGAATATAACGATGAAATACATTGGGACAATGATAGCATTCTTTTGATAGTGTTGAATGATAACTAAGAATACAGTCAAGACTAAAGGCAAGACCCATTGAGTGAAAATCATTGGTTCGAAAAGATATTCCAAAGTTGGTAAATTATAGGATAATCCACCTTCTAATCTACTACTGACTTCAATACCTGTGATCACTAAGAAATAACCAACACCACCAATACATCCGACCAAGATATGTCTTGGGAAGAATCCAACCAATTTACCCAGTTTGAAATAACCCAAAATGAAAAACACTATACCTGTAACGATAGAACTAATGGCAAATGTGAAAATTGTAGTTGTAATGACCTCGGCTTTATTTTCTTCACCTATTGAATTCATAATTGAAATGGCCATAGAGTGGAAAAAGGGAGTTACTTCAATCATTTCACTTCCAATACCAGATTTAAAAGCGGATCCACCAAGAGAGTAAACCAATTGAGATATAATACAAGAAAGGTAAAACATCGATAAACCATGTGGGCCCATACCACTGAATACAGTTTCACCAATGGGGAACATGATCATACCGTATGATAAACCATCAAGAATATTTAACAAGACACCAAGAAATACAGCAGGTAAATAACTGATTGGCTTGTTTATACATTCATCGAATAACTCTTTTTTACTCTTTGACCTCACAGATGATATAATTGAGGTGAAATTCACTTTATTTTCATATTTGATAGGGAAATAATTGAATTGAGATTCAACGTCATAAAGAGCAGGGTTAAAAGATGATGATGAATGATCTACATTCACATTAACGTTTTCATCTGTAGGTATAGCACTATAAGATTCATGTGTATTCGTTCCAGACGATGATAATATAGGGTCTGTTTCTCTATGAGGATTTTTTTGTTTTGTAGCAATATTGCTATACATATGACCAGGTGAAGTTGGAGATCCCGTGAAAGCTGATGATGAAGATGGATCAAACGACAATGGAGAGTTGTTATTGTTGATATTGATATTGGTATTGCTACTAGTTGTGTCTTTATTTTTGTTAGATTCCAAGAGATCCGATAGTTTTGAATGACTAGCACGATACTCTTCTTCGTTAGAGATACTATTAAAATTAGATGATTTGAAAGAGTCGTTAACAGTTTGGACACTGTTATTCTGACTATTATTAACACTATCTACTACAGCTTCTTCTGTCCATCTTGTGGCAGTAGCCTGCTGTTGCTGCTGCTGCTGTTGCTGCTGCTGCTGCTGCTGCTGCTGCTGCTGCTGCTGCTGCTGCTGCTGCTGTTCAGCAACCTCCGAGTATCCCTCTGTAAAATCCTGATGAGGCCCGTCATCATCATAATAATTATCTCCACTGCTCCCACCAGACTCATCGATTCCAACGTTTGCCAATTCTACGGTAGTTTCGTGGATGGATTTTCCCGAATGGATGGTAGGAGAAGATGTAAGTTCTCTATTATTTGATTGGTTACCAAAGCTTGATCCCAAATTATGTGGAGGATTCATCTTAAAACTACTGAATACAAAAGAACGTCCAAGGCTCATATGATCATGAGAGACGGAGAGCTTTCTATCGTTTTGAGTATTCGAAGCCATTATATTGGTAGCAGTTGGTTGATTTTGATATTGATTTGAATGAGAAAATGAATCTGTGGAGGTTCTAGATCCCACTCTTGCACCTTTATCGGTATGCGATTTAGGGTGATTATGACTATATATATCCTTGTTTGAATCCATTGAGCGAGGTAATGGAAGAAGGATATTGTAGTATGATTATAATATAGACAAGTATAATTATAATTATAACAATTGGGGAAAGAAAAAAAAATTAAGAGTAAAAATTAATGATATGAAAAATTGAGCTGCAAATTTGAAAGGGAATAATTTTATTTCAGATTAGGATAGGATAGCTGCAGGGATTAATTAAATATTTCCAAAGCGAAATTATTATGGCAAGCCAATTTGGGACCTGTTTCAAGTGGATTATATGGGTATATATGTGTATAAAAGTATATATATGTGTGTGTGTCTTGTGTCTTGTGTCTTGTTGTGAATAGATATACGTAGATCAGTGCTGTTGAATGTACCTAGACGGGGTAAAGCCAGAACAGGAGCTGTCAAAGAAAAGGATAGAACCACACAATCCCCCGTGGCAATCACCGGTGCAGAGCAGAGCAGAGCAGAGCCACGCCAGATAAAGCGAGTCAAGTCAGCCATAGTGAGCCACGAGGAGTCACCTCGCGCTGGCGCCGTAACACTGGCTGGCCCGCTTTCTTATCTTCGCGGCGTTACAGTGGAGTGAGTGGAGTGTGGAGTGTGGCGTGTGTGTGTGTGTTAGTGTTAGTGAGTGTGTGGCTGCTCTTTAACCCATTGGGTTTAGTCTCAATGCTTTGCTGCGGTGCTTTTAGTCTGCACCCTTTGCTATCTTGGTTTTAGTCATCCGGCAAGGATGGAGAAATATCTGGGCTTGCTGCATCACAATTACAATCCAATCACCCATAAGTACTAATCAATTACATCGGATTGTATATTAAAACTACCATACGTAACTACATAACTCATCAGTTAACTTACAATTCATCCTTATCGGTGATTTCGGCAGATTTTTCAACTTCAATGGCACCACAATCAGCAATGACAATCTTCTTAGCTGGTCTATCTCTACCACCGGTCTTGGCATTTTCAATCATGGCAATGATATCTTGACCTTCTAAAACGGTACCAAAGACAACATGCTTATTGTCTAACCATTTAGTTACAACGGTTGTAATGAAAAATTGAGATCCATTGGTATCCTTACCTGCATTAGCCATGGATAACATAAATGGTCTATCATGTTTGATTTTGAAGTTTTCATCTTCAAATCTATCACCATAGATTGATTTACCACCTGTACCTGTACCATGGGTGAAATCACCACCTTGAATCATAAAATTCTTAATGACTCTATGGAAAATGGAACCTTTGTAACCAAATTCTGGATCTTCAGAAGTTGATAATTGGTAGAAATTTTCAACGGTTTTAGGAACAACACCACCGAATAAACCAATTACAACACGTCCAAGTTTATCATCACCTTCTAAGATATCGAAATAAACCTTATGGGTAACTTCTGGTAATTCTGGTAAATCTTTAGCTGCTTGAGCTGGATTGAAATAGTAGAAAAACACACAAAAGACAAGTGCTAATATAGATGTAAGCCACTTCATTCTCATTGGATTCGGATTTTTTAATATCTATTTGAATAGATAATATGAAGTTTTAATGGATGAAGAAAGAAAAAAGAGAAAAAACAGAGGTTTTGTTATCAATTGAATCGACAAAACAATGGATAATACTTTCTTCCCACTTTGGATCAAATTCAAGAGATTGGGAGATTGGTTGAGAGCAAATCTACAAATTCTTTCGCTGTTAACTTCCAGCGTATTCTTTGGGTATGCACGGGTGTTTTTGATCCTTTCATATGCAACAAATGCCATTGTTGTACTTTTTGAAAAATGATAATTTTTGATTATTATTATTATTATATATACATATAGTACTATATAACTAATCTTTCTATGGAATATACAGGAACCTTTTTAGAGTCACCCTTGGCTGCTGAAGATGAGGATGACGAAACAGAAGACACGGAGAATGAAGAAGCAATTTGTAAGATATCGTCCAATTTGGACTTTGTCTCCTTGATGGAAGAATTATTTGTGATAGTAGATTCTTTACCATTACCATTACTGATATTGCTAGTATTTGAAGGATTTGAATCGTTTTGTAAATCATGTTGATTCAATGATTGATTGACAATGGTCAATAATTGTGTATCAGAGAATAAGGAATCGAGTTTCAATTGAGCTTTATTTATCAATTTTTCCAATTCTCTTTCATTTTTGGAGTAATGCAATGATAAGACTAAACCATTTGAATCAATTATTGAATTCAAGATTTCAAATCCAAAATTCAATTTCAAAATCTTTTGAATAACTTTATCCAATTGGAATTTTGATACAACGGAGATTTGATCGTCAAGAGTCTCAGATTTAACCAATTTAATAGTCTCAGCGGTGATTTTTTCACTCGAAAATTCTTCTATCAATCTAGTGATTAAATCTTTGAAGATTTCTTCGTTATCTGTGGAACTTAATTGTTTGACAAGGTCATGACATGGTAAATTTGGACAAGTAACAATTGCTTGTCTCATTAACCTTGGATGGTTTTGGAATTTATCCAATAAACCTTCACAATATTCAAATGGGAATAAAGGATGGGTTAAGAAATATGTCAATGCTCTTTCTGGGATTTCTTCATCTTCTGGTAAAGTCTTCAATACAAATTGACTATTAATGATATTTGATTCTGTTTGTCTTGTATTTTCTTCAAATCCAAATAATAATTCGATGGATCTCTTGATGAATTTGGAATCAACTACTCTATCTTTGTCAAATTCAAAAACTTTGAATGATTCATCAAATTCAACATCGGTTTCGTCCTTTGTTGATTTTGATTTTTGTGTAATATTCGAGTCGACTTGTTCATCTTCTTCGATATTCTTCAAATAATATATGAGATCCCTTTCCAATGAGTTTATGTCATTTGCGTTCTTATAATCCACTAATTTGTTGTATAAATCGGCTAATTCAACCGATAAGCTATTGGATTGATTTATCAAGATAGAAGTTTCACTTGAAATAGATTTAAAAGTATTCTTGGAGACTAATGATGGGATACCAATGAATTCTCTTTCCCTTTGTGGTGCAACTTCTGTCTGTCTTGGAATACCTTTACCCAATAAATCACTTAATTTACCCAATCCAACGTCTATTGAAACATAATTTAACAAGGCGAAATTATCGTTTGGATTCTTTAACATGTAAATAACAAATGATTCCTTTGTTTTCAAAGAAGTACCTTTTACAATTGGTGATTGTAAAAGTGTAACCTCTTTGTATTTTTTGATTTGAGATTCATTTATAGGTAATTTGGATTTAGGGTATAAGTCTAAAGAGCCCAAAACCGCTTCGTTTAAGATATCAACAAGGCATAAAGTTGAACCTTTAGAGATCAATAATCTGTTTGAAGAAGATGGTAACACTGTCACCAAGGAACTTGATTCCTTTTCATTTATAAATAATGGAGAAATGGAGATTTCCTTTGTTTGTTTGATATAAGGTAATGAAAATACGGAGATTTTCAAGGTGTTTGAATTCAAATAGACTAATTTTCCAGATGAGTCGTAAGAAAATTGGGAATAATTAGTTGAAAAATTGATATCGTTCTTGTTATCTCCTAATGGTAAATCTAAAATTGAGTTTGAAATTTCCAAAGCTTGGTTCTTTTCTAAACTTATTAATTTGACTGTGAACTTCTCGATTGGTTTAGAATCTTTCTTACTCTTGGTTGGAGTGGCATTAGCAGTAGTATTATTTCTAGTGGTGTTATTCTTTGATACTACTAACAATATGGAATCGATTTGCTTTTCTTTGATATTCAACTCGAATGGATTGATAAATCTATTGAAAACAATGGAATTCTTGTTCTTTATAGTGGCCTTGAAGAAACTTAATGGCTCCTTAGATTCTTCATCATCTGATAATCTAAAACTATGTATTTCGATAGAACCATCTTGGAATAAGACAGCAACGCTGGAACCTTTGTTTATGAACTTGATATTAACGATTTTACTCTTGACGCTGATGTTGAAACTGCTGACTTCCTTTAAGAGTTCAGAGTTTGAAGTGGCTCTATCTTCTTCATTGGTTACTACAGAGTCACCATCGTTACTTTCATTATTAACTATACTGCTTCCATTTGTTTTCTTTTTGTTACTCAACAAGCTGTTGTTGTTGCTATTGCCATAGGAGATAAATCTAAGGTAATTCTTCTTTCTTTCCGTTAAGCCAACAGCAAAGATCTTTAAATCGTCTTCGATTTCATCTTGATTTGAATCGTCTTTCTTCAAGATATAAGAATCAAGACATTCGACAACTGTTAATGGAGATAAAGCGTATGACCATATTAACTTTGGGGTAGGATAAGTTATAAAAGTACCGATATATGAACCTGATATACCAATGTCAAATGATTGTAAATCTTGATTAGATGTTGAAATATTTGGAATTGTGCATATTCTTGCCGATTCATCGTTTGTTGGTAAACGTGGGAGGGCTGATATCACAAAAGGATCGAAGATAGATGATGTGGAAGGCATTTTCGTATCAGTGAGTTGAACAAGTCAGTTAGGTTTCGTTCCGTTCCTTATATATGAATTCCTTGGTCTTATTTTATATCTTCAAATATTCATATCTTAAACTTTTCTTTTAGTTTTTTTTTTTTTTACATAAAAAAAAAAATTTTTAGTTACCTCAGCAAGTCGGTCACGTGCATTGGGTGTTTTTTTAAAAATAAGTGGTAATTTTTCAAAAAGTTGTACTTATGGTTTATGATTAAATATCTATATTAACGTTCGTATGGTATACATCCTATGTACATGTAGTCATAATTATCATGCCTTAGATGAGGGAAACAAATCTCATTGAATTCCGATTTTGTGTTAAGAGTCAGTCAGACAGGCAACCATCCAGGTTCATTCGCGTCAAAAGTGTGATCTCAGTAAGAGTTTATGCCATGTACTGTACAGACACAACCATGACTCCCTGCTCATTGGGGCCTCATACGTTATCTGCCGAAACTTCTACTTTTTCTACTTTTTCTTGTTGTGACTCGTGATTCTTCTTTTTATAGTTTCTCTGTCCAAAACGAGGAACTTTAGAAGCAGTAAGTTCAGTCCTTGTGTTGAAGGAGATTATACTATTCAGTATAGACTGTTTTGGGAGATCTATCACCTTAGGTGTACTATGACGCTTCTTACCTCGTCTGTTTTCTATATTTTTAGATCCAAGTTCTGAATCTATTTCATCTGTTGTGAATCCCGGTCTCTGACCTTGTTCTTGTGTTCTATTATCTGCATCCTTCAATAAATTCAGATATATGTTAGAGGGATTCGATATTTTATGGCTTGTGACTGTAGTTCCATCTTTCAATTCTATCAAGTTTTGATCGTTCAATGAGTACAGTTTCTCGTCTGAAATATCCTGGCTACTCTGAACGCGTAAACCAGACTCCAAAAGAAGAGTGTATGCCGTATTCATAAGCTCTTTCAGTTCTTCGGTTCTAGTTGAGACTCTACACACGTTATTCAGAGGATCTCTAGGGTCCACAATAACCAGAAGGGTGTCGAAATTTTTCTTTTTGTGCCCTTCAAATTTAGATTTATCGTCAATAAAAGGGACTCTTACAACATCATCATTATTGATTATTTCCTCCTTAAAGAAAATTCCCTTATTCACATAATCAAACGAATTGGAATAGTAATAGAAAAACTCAATTAGTGATTTACCTATTTCTTCGTCTTGGATAGAAATCTCCTTACTGTAATCAATATCTGGACGAAGTTTCATAAAAGTGTATGCCAAGCAAGTGATTGAGAAACTTCCAAACCCACCAAGGAATGGGTCATTCAAATTGTTCTCCTTGAGAAACTGTTTCAAAACAATTATCAATTCTTTCAAACCTGGTGTTGTATCCAACCATTTTTTGATATCGTCGACTGCTGCAACTGCAGTACCAGTTCCAAATGAAATATCAAAATGTAAACCAGACGCCTTATCGACGGCTTTAATTAGTGGAACTTTAGCCCGAGCTAATTTTTGCACTTCAGTGAAATACGAGTTATTTTTAAGGCCTCCATATGCACGGAATAAATTCCTCAAGTCCCCTTTTGTATGGTTATGTGGATTCTTCCCACTTTTAACTTCTGTAACTTCAGCATTTATCACGGCTAAATCTGTATCCGAAGTAGACATGCATAGCTTTGTCGAGCTCGACCCAAATTGCTTCACTGTTGCTCCTCTTCTTGTGGCAAATTCTATGGCAGATACAACTCTACGTTTGGCATCCCTACGAAGCAAATGTTCATGAGGAGTAGGAGTTATAAATTGGACAAATTGTTTGATTTCACAACTAAGTAGACTTAGAGTGCCCTTTTTCAGTGAATTCATGGACATTCCCACTCTCTACCTAAATATTCTTTTTGTTGTCGGATATGCGTTCGCAAGTGTTTGATACTAATATAATCAGTTGACGCTCCGCTTTTAAACGATGGAGTCACTAGTCTAAGATAAATTCTATATATATATTTTTCATGTAGCTCAACCAGGCATACTGTGAATCTCCAGTGCACGGGTGTGTTTGATTAAGGACTAAAACCGTATATGAATGTGTGCTATTAGGTCTATATAAAAGGGGAAATCTGCTTCATACTTATAGATCACTATAATCCAGCTATCAGTAAGAGTTAAGAATTGGTCAGTTATTACCAAACAGCTAATCAATTTTGAGCAATACTAATATGATGTATATATCCTATTAAAAAAAATCAAAATTTAAATTTATAGAGATATGTTAATACTGTGAATAAGCGTGACATTTAAGGAAGTTGTTACCACGCTCGAGAGTTAACCCGTACACCGGGTTCTCCACTTTTGAAATTCATTTGTTTATCTATTTGTCTTTGGTGATCTAATATTTGTTTACCATTTGCAATTACATTTACAGACAAAATTATTCGTAAATAAGAAATTAAAATTCCCATTAAGATCTAATATACATACCCAAGGATTATTATATAATATATATGAATTATTTATAAAGATAAATAATTGATATACATTAGCAACTGAAAAATAATATAATTAACAATAAATAATACTAGACTTAAGCAGAAGCAGAAGAAGTATATTTAGTAACAGCTCTGGTACCTTCAGAAACAGCATGTTTAGCTAATTCACCTGGTAAGATTAATCTAACAGCGGTTTGGATTTCTCTAGCAGAGATGGTAGATTTCTTGTTGTAAGCAGCTAATTTAGAAGCTTCGGAAGCGATTCTTTCAAAGATATCGTTAACAAAGGAGTTCATGATAGACATAGCCTTTTGGGAGATACCGGTATCTGGGTGGGTTTGCTTTAAAACCTTGTAGATATAAGAAGAGTAAGTTTCCTTTCTAGCCTTGGTTCTCTTCTTTGGTTCAGAAGAAGAAGCGGTTTTCTTACCGGCTGGTTTCTTTTCAGCTGGAGCTTTGGAAGCGGCTGGTTTCTTTTCTGCTTTAGGAGCCATTTTTGAAATATGAATATATGATTAATGAATAAATTGATCAAGTATAAAGAAAGAGAAAGAAAAGGAAAAAGAAGAAATTGAATAGGTTAGCTAAAACACAAGACTTAATTGAAACAAGGGCGAACGTGTAGATATTTATAATGCAATCCACCAAACTTTCTTAACTATGGGGGCAATGAAAAACGAGGAAATCGCAGGTATCAATTCGCGAAAGTACAAAAACGAGCATGCCACTAGATGGGCATAGAAAAACATACTTTCAAAGTTTTCTCTACAGATTCGCTTTATAATTGTCCAAAACAGCGCGCACTGTGCCGTGCCAGTTTTTAACCATCAATGTGTAAATTCTGGTCCGCTTGCTAAATTTGCCGTTGTTGTCATTCCAGCCCCCCCTTGTGCAGTTGTGCAGCTTCTGATTGGCCCTTGGCTTTGTGCTGCGCTTTCCCCAATGCGGTATCTCACTTTGATCACTTCGATTATAAATACATAGTCATATCCCTTAGTTTATAATTTCAAATCGACCAATGTAATTCAACTTTACTCTTTTCCTTCTTCTTCTTCTTTTTTCTTTTCCCTTCTCTATCAAAGTTTATTATTAACTTCAAACATATAAATTATTATTACTATTAGAAATGTCAGGTGGTAAAGGTGGTAAAGCCGGTTCTTCAGAAAAAGCCTCAACTTCAAGATCAGCCAAAGCTGGTTTAGCTTTCCCAGTCGGTAGAGTTCATAGATTATTGAGAAAAGGTAACTATGCTCAAAGAGTTGGTTCTGGTGCTCCAGTCTACTTAACCGCTGTTTTAGAATATTTAGCTGCCGAAATCTTAGAATTAGCCGGTAACGCTGCTAGAGATAACAAGAAGACCAGAATTATTCCAAGACATTTACAATTAGCCATTAGAAATGATGAAGAATTAAACAAATTATTAGGTCATGTTACCATTGCTCAAGGTGGTGTCTTACCAAACATTCACCAAAACTTGTTACCAAAGAAATCCGCCAAGGCTAAGGCTTCTCAAGAATTATAAATTACTTGATAATTTATTAAAATTTGAGTTAAATGGTTTTAAATGACTGATTTTTATCATTCAAAATTTGGGATTTGCTAGGGTATAATTAAATTATACTAATTATTTATTATATCTAATACGTATTTATTATAATTATCTTTCACTATTGTATATTAGTCAATATATCTTTATTGTATTATAAACTGTTTTCATATATATATAGACAAGAAAAAAAAAGGAGTAATTAATCACCTACACTAACAAGAAGTGTAAACAAAGGGGATTTGATAAGTAAATACCACTGATTTAACAGATATATTAGAGTTATTTCCTTATCTTGTCTCTTCTGATAACGAACAATAAGATTTGATTAACACCTCCAATTACTATATAAGATAATGTTGTGAAATTATACCTTCAACTGAATCAGTTTAATCTCATTGATTCTTAGTCTCAATGTGCAATAAATGTAAACAAACACTCTCATGAAAAATTTAATTTCGTGTATATATATATATATATGTAGTTTAAATAATTATGGTGACTTTTTTTCTTGTTAGCACGATTCTTTGTTTGAACATGGCAACCGATATCGACATATAGTCTATATATTAGCAGGTTGACATAACTATTTAAAGATTAACTGATAAGATGATTCTGTTTAAATAGGGGAAAAGCGGTTCACTGCCTTTGGATCGATGAAAAATGAAGAGTCTATCGACGCACCCATGCTGAATAGGGTGCGCACCCCATGCTATCTCTAGATAAGACACTGGCACCCCACAACTGGCAAACTGTTGTGTAAATTGAGAGTTTTACTAGACGCATCACAATTCCACATGCTAAGAAA
The DNA here is from genome assembly GCA_030567875.1 of Wenyingozyma nitratophila. Lineage (NCBI taxonomy): Eukaryota > Fungi > Ascomycota > Pichiomycetes > Pichiales > Pichiaceae > Wenyingozyma > Wenyingozyma nitratophila. Next base: position 110,459 of record JAJLSW010000031.1, on the reverse strand, counting down.
TAAAGCTCGTGGTTGATAATACAACGATATAAATACAGCATCACTTCCCCCCTTTATTGCTACCTTCTTCAAATTGACGTTATGCTTGCCCTCTTCCTCTTGGTTTACTTTCTTGCCTTTTCTTAAAGTATTCAAAAAATCAATTTCTTTCAGTTTTTCAGACAAGCAGATATACAAAAAAAATTCCAATAAATCAAGCTCACTCCCAACACAATGCCAATTAGACAAATTTACAGATTCTTGAAGAACCAATATGAATCGATCATGAAGAGATTCAGCTCTAATGATTCAAAGAAGAAAGCTGATGAACCTGCTGTTGAATCTGAACCAGCCGTAGAAGATCCCGTTGTTGAAGAACCCGATGATGGAGACGTTGGTATTAATGAAGGTGCTGAAAACCATCCTGTTCCAGAATAATCAGTTGATCAATTGGTCCCATTATCTTATTTGCTTACCGGCATGTTCATATTGCGAATGTGCTATAGGGTATTCAATAAATCATACTTCAATAAAAAAAAAAGAAAAAAAAAAGAAGTTCTCATCTGCTAAAGCTATATCATTTCTATTCAACCTCAAATAGTTCTAAATTCTTTATAAATCGTTATGTAATAATTATTAATCAAATTGGCATCAAAATACTATGCATGAGTAACCAAAATATATTGTACAGGCTTTTCTATATTATAATACATAATCCCAGATAGTCAAGGTACCATTTCTTGAAATAGCAGCTAATATCTTACCATCTTGATAAATATCGGTCTGCAAAATTGGTTCATTATCACTGGAGCATTGTAATTGACCGACTAATTTCTTACTCTGTAGGTCAAAGATGAATAACTTACCATGCTCACTACCCGTGATGATAGAGATCTTATCTTTGTTTAACGTTATGAAATCAGTAGAGCAACTGAATTTTGAAGCGATTAATCGTCCAATTGTATCGTCTCCACTGGCTAATTGCCTTTCATTAGAGTCGTCAACTTTTGTTTTCTCTGTGACTTCCTTATCGTCAATACCATTGCTTTTCTCATCATCGTCATCATCCAATAAATAAGTCTTGACAACTTTATTATTCATGTAATCCCAGAGTTGCAACGAACCACCTAATGAAGATGATAATATGAATTTACAATTTGGTGTGAATTTAACGTATGATATAGGGAATGAAGCATTGTTACTTATCTTATCATCGATCAAAGTTTTCAAACATTGTCCAGTCTCTAAATCGAATAATCTGATCAAACCATCGTATGACCCACTTACTATCACGGTACCATCATATGATAAATCGATACAGGATACGGGATCTGAATGAGCACTTAAAATCTTAAGACATTTTCCCTTGATAATGTCCCAAATTCTGATATTCTCATCAGATGATCCACTTATCAAAATGGTTGATTTATAGTTGAATTTCAAAGAATTGACGAAATATGTATGACCTTTTAAGATCTTTATACAGTTTCCAAATTCAATCGACCAAATTCTGATCGTTAAGTCATCACTTGCAGAGGCAAGATACTTACCATTTGGTGAAAAGCAAATACAATTGATACCTTTGTTATGACCAGTAAACGTTCTGATGTACGTTATACCCTTGCCACTGGAACCTTGTTGTTTATTATCATCTATAGCCCATAGTTTGATGGTTTTGTCAGTAGACGCACTGGCAAGAAGTTTACCGTTGGGATGTATCTGAACACACGAAGTCAAAGCTGAGCCATGCAAGTTGTCGATCTTGGATCGGAGGCTGTATATGCTGGCCATTGCGATATATGTGAGAGAGAGATATTACTCTGTGAATGGTTGTAGCTACCCTGCTTGTCATCTCTCCAGAGCCATCCCTATCTCTAGCCCTATCTCTAGCCCTGGCCCTTCACGTAAATATTCCTCACCACCACCACGAAAGGAAAGGAAAAGACCCGGCGTGCCGTCCCCACCAGCACTTCCGTGCCCCAGAGATATCGACCCGTCCCCCGAGGCACCCCTCCACTGCCTGCAAGCCCGGCACGCCGTTGATTAAGCGAGTGCAAGAGAAGTTTTTCCCAGAGGCTGGTTGGCTGGTGCTTTATAAAAGCAGCAGCTTCTCTCCATGTATGACTATTTTCTTTGATTATTTAATTTATTTATTTATTTATTTTATTCAAATATTTTATTCTATCATACTTATCACAGATATTATAGATAGTTAGTTATTCTGCATTATCAAATCCACAAATAGTTATACAAAAAATGTGTTGTTGTTGCTGCTGCTGTGATTGCCTCTTGGTAATCGTTTCCATTTTTTTCCCTCCATTACCTGTCATGATAAAGAGAGGTTTTTGCTCATGTGATGTTTTAATCAACATCTGTCTTTGTTTGCTTGGTTATGTACCAGGTTTAATTCATTCTTGGTACATCATTGCTCGTTACCCAGATATCGACCGTGTATTGGATGATGAAGAAAGATTAATCTCTTCTCCATGTAACCATCCCCAGACTATTATTATCCATCAACCTGCCCCAATTACTTTCAATAACCCAGAACCATTTAGTGATCACCCACATGGTGTTCATCACCAAGCTCCTCAAAGACAATTGTCTCCATTATCTTCTTCTGTTCACCCAAATAGCAATATGCGTGCTTTAGAGAGTTATGGTGCCATTGATGGCGACGATGATGATAGCAATAATAATAACAATAGTGCTCCTCCTCCAAGTTATGATAACATAATGAGTGAAACTGCCAAACAATATAGCTGAATGTTTTAACAATAATAATAATGATGATGATCAATTTCTTCTAGAAAAGAAATAATCAAAATCAATCAAAAATTCCAAAACTCATAGCAAAACTTTCATATATTCTTGCTTATTCATTCTTGCTTTCTCTCTTGGGTTACCTCTTGTTTTAATTCTCTTACGGTGTATTATATTTATCTTTCATGGCTTTTCCGATTCGATATCTTAGTGTTTTTCTTTTTTTTTCTTTTTTGCTTTTTAATTATATAAATTGTTATTACAAATATCATCAATAAAATTTATGTTATATTATATTATATTATAGTATATATATATGTATACACCCCTAGTATCTCAAATACCAAATTTCTTTTCCATTGCTGAATGGAAATCATTAGTCAATAATTTCTTTGAACTTGTACTTAAATCATCGGTGTAAATATCTTCCCAATCAACATTTGATTCTTTATTTAGTAATATATCCTTTTGCATATCCTTGAATCCATCATTACCAAGTAATTCAACTGGTTTAAAACTCGATTCTTCGACTATTTTCAACTCCATTGTTCTCTTAATTGGGTCAGCAGCTCCAAATATACGTCTATATGTTTCTAATTGTGTATCTCTTTGAGTCTTATCCCAAGTGGAAATACGGGCTTCCAATGGATGTCTATTGTTAACCTTACTCGAGATTCTAGTGGTTGGCTCTCCAGTACGCATTGCATCTTGTAATGCTGGAACAGATGGGGCTTGTGGTCCAAAACTGGAGGTTGAAACTTGAGTCACTTGGTCTGAACCTGGTATTATTTTTAATGAAGACTATTCAATATGATCATTTCACGTTAGTATATATTAGAACAATTGAACTAATTTAAAAATGCAGGGCTTCAGAGCCTTATGCAATAAGTCAAGTACATACCATCTTTGTTTGTTATCTATATTGATGATGTTTTTGATAGTAATGGATCTATAAAAATCAGAGGGATGATGACGAATCGTAGCTCTATATCTACCCTTTACTACTTCCGCCAGTATGTTTCTCTCTGTCTCTTTCTTTGCCACTCGAAATCGTTAACCTTCCTCACAAATGGTGCACGGAAGTATCACATTCACCGCCTTAAGTCGGAGGGGCGGTGAGGAAAGTTCTATTGCGTCAAAGGTTATGTTTGACATAACATACCGGTATAGTTGCTATCTCTTCTTTTACTTCCCAAATCTCGTTCAATCACATATTATGCAGAATGTTCGACAAATTAAAAAATAAACTCTCAGGTGGGAAACTGTCTAGATCCGAGGAAGTTAACTCTGCTCCTCCCGGTTCAGGACCTAACAAACGATCAATCTATGAGTCGAGGTCAAATTTCGGAGTTAATTTAGGTTCTCTATTCGTACAGGAGAAATTCATTTTTGATAAGTTGTTTCCTCAAGGTACAGATGTTGAATTAGATGCTGTCAAGGAAATGGTAAAACAAAAGGGAATTGATGAGACCAGGAAAAATTTTGAAGATCATTGGATCAATTACTTAAGCGATGACGATTGGAATTGGCTGCGTGATAGAGGTGTTCAATCATTAAGAGTTCCCATTGGTTATTGGAGTTTCTTATCCAAGATCAATGCTCATGGTACTTCTTTTGATTCAGTATCTGGAGTTTATGTCAATGCGTGGGACATTTTCAAAAAAAATTACATTGAAAAAGCAGCTAATTACTCAATTTCAATTCTCGTTGATTTACATGCCGTTCCAAAAGGTGCCAATACAGGTGACCATAGTGGAGAAAAATTGAAAAATGCTGGTTTTTGGAATGACTCTAAAAGTCAATCTTTGAGTTGTGATATCTTGAAGTTCATTGCCAATGACTTGGAACAAAATCGTTACGAAAATATCTCTGGTTTACAGATTGTCAATGAAAGTGAATTTTCAAACGATGCATCGAATCAAAAGGGGTATTACCTTGCTGCTATCAAGGCAATCAGATCCGTGAATAACCATGTACCAATTGTGTTCTCAGATGGTTGGTGGCCTAATCAATGGTCTCAATGGATTCATGAAATAAGTCACGAGGGGAAATCTGACTATGGTTTAGTCTTAGACAGCCATATATACAGATGCTTCTCAGACGATGATAAGAAGAAATCTGTTGATCAGATCATCAATGATCTGAACGGTGATTGTTTGACTAACATTGAACATCCGATTGATATCTTAGTTGGTGAATATTCTTGCGTCTTGGATGGTCAATCTTGGTCGAATGGTGGCGGCAATCAAAGAGATGAAAAAGTTAAACAGTATGGCTCTACCTTGTCTTCTATCTTGAAAGAAAGATCCAAGGCAGGTTGTTATTTTTGGTGTTTGAAATTCCAAAACGGAGACGGTGGAGAATGGGGGTTTAGGCCTATGGTTGATAGAGGTTGTATTCCTACAAGATCAAATGGTTTTAATTTACCATCACAGGATGATTTCAACAGAGTTTTGAATGAAAATCTGACAAATCATGAGAATTACTGGAACAATGCCAATAAGAACGAGAACTACGAGCATTGGAGGTATAAAGAGGGTTTTACCACTGGGTGGGCTGATGCTATGGAATTTGGGAAATTTAACGGTTCAAAAATTGGTAGGTTAAATGCATGGACCGTGTCAAGGCGCAATGAACATATAAAGGCTAGAGGGGATTCTAGGTTTCTATGGGAATGGGACCAAGGCTTTCAAACTGCCGTTAATTACTTCAATGGTTTATAATAATAGTGATCATTTTCCTTTCGTTATATACGTATGTTGATTTTCCAGTTATTACTTTTTCGACAAATTATATATTTCAAGTAAATCAAACCAATCGTTAATTTCAATGAATTTCAGGTCTTTTAAGTCATTATCGTTATTATCGCTATCATTGATATCATAAACGTTGTAACCTAGTTTATTGAGAGTCTGTTTTGCACTTCCGCCCTTCATTATGATACCTCTATCACATTCAATCATTGCTAAGACATCGGTTGAGCTATCTCCTATATACCACGTCTCTTTGGACTTATCATTACCATCAGCATGGATCTTTTGTACTTCCTCTAATTTATCTAATCCTGTTCGAATATTCCTTGTACGATCCACATCTCCTGTGCATTTCCCATCTATTATCTCGAACTCGTTTGATATCCTCATCTGGGGTAACTCATTGAATGTAGATTTGAAATAATTATCGATGAATTTGCCAGTCCAATTTATTGAAAGGACGTTGAATTTTATAGTATTTTGTTTGTTTAGTTTCAGCAATGTCCCGTAGAATTCCACAAATCCCGGTTTGATTATGACTTTCTCTGATTGCTTAGATAGTTCAGTCTCTAAGATTCCTTCAAATACTTTCAGCTCAATACATTTATATAGACTGCTCAATTCGACATCTTTGATATTTCTCTGAAATTCAATCTCCTTAGAGAGCGTATCTCTGTTAGCATATGATTCGAAAGGGACTTTCTTAGTCATAAACTCATCATATTTATCCATATAAATCTTGAAGAAATAACTCTGGTTATATGGCAATTCGGGTTTGAAAGTTTTCAATAGATCAAATGATAACCCCATAGTATCTTTATCTGTGATTGTGTCATCCCAGTCCGATATAATTCTAGAGACGTTGTTGAAGTTCAACACCTTGGATAGGGCCTGCAGCTTAGCTTTGTTCCTTGCCACTGAAGTCATCTTTCAGTCTGTTCAGGTACCTGTTTTATATTACCGTAACAAAAACACGGTAACGGAAGTTACTCAAAGAAGTAAACTGCCGCAATTGCTTCTCCAGATTCTTGTAAAAAAAAAAAATCTCTCCGCGGCGGCTGAATTTTATCTTCAAGCTGCCATGAACTAAAAGTAATCAATACTTATTTGTCTTTTGTCCTATGCACCGGCGTATGCATTCAAGGGGCACCATAGAATACACAGAATACATCAGCCAATATGAGGTCTATAAGTTTTGTCAGCTTACTTTCCTTTGCTATATGTGCATATTCAGCATTTCTTCCAAGTTTCCTATCTAAATTCCATGCTGATAATACCCAAGATTCATTAAGCTTGAGCATCCACACTGATACCAAAATCGACGGGGAATTACTGAGTTTACATAAACAACTCATTGACATATCATCTATAAGTACAAATGAAACCGCTGTTGCTGAATTCTTGAAAGGTTATCTCACGGAAAAGGGACTTACCGTAGAGATTATCTCAATGGAAGATGGTAGAGAAAATGTTTATGCTTATTTCGGAACCACTAGAGATTGTAAAATCCTATTGACAAGTCATATCGATACCGTACCTCCTTATATTCCATATAAGAGAACAGGTAATTACATATATGGTAGGGGTTCAAATGATGCTAAGGCATCAGTTGCTACTCAATTGATTGCATTTTTCCAATTGTTAGAACAAGGTGAATTAAAGGAAGGTGATGTCTCAGTTCTATATGTTATCAGCGAAGAAATTGGAGGAGAAGGTATGAGACAGGCAAGTCAGTACCTAAGTGGTATGACCAACTTGGAAACTGTCATATTTGGTGAACCAACAGAAAACAAACTTGCCGTTGGTCATAAAGGTATCTACTATTTCCGTGTTGAAGTTAGAGGCAAGGCTAGTCATTCTGGGTATCCTGAAATGGGCATCAATGCTAATTATATCTGTATAGATTTAATGCATGAATTGCAGCATTTGGAGTATCCGGTGGACGATTTACTTGGTCCAACTACTTTGAACATTGGCATGTTCGATGGTGGTGTTGCGAATAATGTCATCTCACCAATCAGTTCATTTACTGCGGTGATTAGATCGTCTGTCAATGTCGATCAAGTCTCCGAGTTAATCCAAAAGGTAGTGATTGGTAAATATGCCAAGGAGTACGATATTAGTTTCGAAATGATCGAAAATGCTGATCCTTCATTTTGTGATTACAAGGTTCCCGGATTTGAGACGTATATCGCTTCATATTCTACCGATATTCCCAACTTGAAAGACACCGGATACAAGAGATATCTATATGGTCCAGGTTCAATATTAGTTGCTCACTCCGCCAAAGAGTACGTAACTATAGACAGTTTGAACCAAGCTGTTGACGATTACAAAAAGCTAATTTCTTTCTCTTTATAAACTTCCTATATGTATTACTTTTTAAAACAATACAATAAACAAAAAATTATGATAATAAATAGAAATTGTGTTCCGTTTTCTATATCCATTAAAAGTAGATTTAAACTATTAACGGACTCAAACTAGGAATTTAATGTAGCTAAGTGACGAATGAATCCTAGAAGATTATCAAATTGAATCAACTAAGAGAAGGTATTACCATACCCTTTTGAATGAATGATTGGATATGGCTCACTTCTTCACCTGCATTTGGGTTTTGTTTATTTACTAAAAAAAGAGAAGAGGAAGAAAGAAAAAAAAATATTCAAATGTATTATAGATATAGCTACATACAGCTATACACCATTGTTACTCCATACAGTAGGGAGTAACAGCAATCAATTGAATTGAAACAGTATACGAAAACACAAAGGACATTAAGTAGAAGAAGAAAGAGGAAGAAAATAAAGACAAGTTAGAAATAGATGAAAAATTTACTTAGTAGAAACGGCGAGAGTTACCCTCAGTTCAGATTAAATTTTTTTTTATCTCTTGCATGCATAATTAATTATTGTTATAGTTCAAATAACTATTTTTTTTAACAAGTGGAATTATATATCTTTGTTAGACAGTACTCTTGATAGTTTTGAAACCTTAACAACATATAATGTCTTCTGTACCTGCTTGGAAAAAAATAGGGTTGAAAGTGAAGCAGACCTTGGATGAAGATCCATTAGCTCTCACAACTCATATTGAATCATCAAATTTGACCAACAAACAGTCTAAACAAGTTAAGAAGAGACAAAGAGAAGAAATTACTGCAAATAACAACAGTCTAAATAGCGCCGACGATGAAAATATAACTGCCAAAGCACCAAAAAGAGTGAAGTTACCAAAGGGTGAAAAGCCCCCACCTCCAGAGAAGGATCAATTAGTTTACTTAAGACAATTTTCAGAGGATAAAGATTCTTGGAAGTTTTCTAAACAGAAGCAGAATTGGATACTGAGACATATAAGATATATCCCCGAATCATATGATACCTCCTTGAATGCTTATTGTATTGGTTTAGTAGGGTCATCCAAGGATAGACTTATAGAAGATATGAAAAAAGTTGTACAATTATGGAACGAAGGTGCCGAGTACGCACAGAAAATACTTGAAAATATGAGAGAAGAAAGATTGAAAGAGATAGAAAAAATTGAAGAAAGTAAAGGTAAAGAAGAAGATAGAAAGAAGGCCAAACAAGAAGCCAAGAAAGCTGCTGCAGAAGAAGAAAAAAGAAAGGAAGCACCTGATGTCGCTTATGCTACCAGAGCTCGTGGACTTGTTGAAGCCATGACCGGTGAGCGTCTGAGCTTAAGTACTGTTGATGACGATACCATTCCTGTTGCTGTCGAAAGCCAGACTATAGATGAATCTGAAGACGAGGAAGAAGGGGAAGAGATCAAAGAGACAGAAAACGACAAAAGCAATATCATTGAAGAGAATATCGAAGTCACCGAATATTTGGAAGACGAAGATTTCAAAAGCGATGAAGACGCAGCAAAGTTAGAGAAGAAGGGAAAGAAATCAGACAAGAAGGAAAAGAAAGATAAGAAAGACAAGAAGGAAAAGAAAGATAAGAAAGACAAGAAGGAGAAAAGACAAAAGTCTAAAAAGGAGTAATTTCTCCAGTATATAATTGAAATGAGCATACCCAGTTCTCTACACACTTAACAAAAAACTGGTCATAACGCTGGATGACTGTAGTGCATAGCTGTATATTATTATTCTATTTTTTTGCATACAAAACACCAGTAATTAGTAAGTTCAAATAAAAGATACATATATATATATTTAAAGGAAAACACCCGTGCATTTTCCAGCACCGATTCTCGTTTAGAGGGCGAAGATGGATCGCTTACAGAGGTTGAAACATGTAATAAAGTACATCAGAAGAAGGATCTATGTGCTCCAGCGATATATATACCTTAATACATACTACTTACTTCAGGCCCACGTATTCAACACCAATTGGCTAGATATACTTCAGCCAGGATGCGTTCTCACATTGAAAACTTGTTTATCCAAACAAAGGATACCGATCCAGATTTAAGATTCATGGCTCTCAATGATCTTGCCAAAGAAGCAATTACACATCCTCTGTCATTCAGTGCAAGTACCACAAAAGAAGAGTATACAAAAATTTTACTCAAATGTCTTGATGATGAAACTCCAGAGGTTAGAACTGAGGCCCTGAAGAACTTTTCGGTAGTAACTCCATATTTAGGAGTCAGTATAGTCAATGCACTTAGACAATTATGCCATCAAAAAAGCGATAAACTATCCTTTACTTCCTCCATTTACACCATGGCTATTCATAATATTCTTAGTAATTTAAGAATTGTACAGAGCCAAAATTCCAGTGTTTCTGCTTCGGCGGAGAGTTTTGGTATTAGCGAGTCTGAAAGACTAGTCATTATAAGAATTCTATTAGCAAGTGTTATAGATACCAATGTTGAATCAAGCAAAAGACTATTGTTTACCACTATCGATTACATTGAAATATTGACCGATTTATTGGAATATCTCGGTAACTACTTCACAAGGGCTCAAATTGTGAACCTATCAGGTTTATTGATCGAAGCATGTTATTATTCAGAAGCTGTCATTGATAAGAGATCCATCATTGCATTGAGTCTTTTAGCAAGATCTGTTGATGATGAACAGATGAACGTCATTATAGATTCTATTGTCAAGATGGACAATATGGTTAACTCACAAAAGAGTATCACAAAAACCAAATCGACAAGTTTGAATATCATTAACCAACTGTTGAAATCCAATCCTTTCTTGATGTCTTATCAAGTCAACAAAGTATTCACCAATATCATTCTACCAAATTTCAAACTGGATATTTTCACTCAAATAGACGATGATTTTGATGCCCAACAAGGTATCGAAGAGATAAGATCCGAATCGTTTAATACTCTGATCACTTGTTTTGAATGTATGGATCAAGAATCAATGAAAAGTTACGTCGAACAGGCGTTAGAGTTATCGTTCAAATTCATGACTTACAATCCGTATAACAATGATGATGACGAAGAGGATGAGGACATCGATCTGGATGACGAAGGGAATGACGACTCTTATAACGTGAGTGAAGAAGAAGATGACGATTACGATGAAGATGAAGACGCCGCTGGATTATCGTGGAAATTAAGGCGTGACTCAAGCAAACTGATTGCCACTGTTCTTGAAAATTTCCCATTATACCTTTCAAATATCTACTCGACCTCATTCACATTGATTAATAAGTCACTTTCAGACGATAATGCTCACGTTGTAGCTGAGGCTTTGAAAACTTTGACTAAGATCTTCAAGTTTACATGTGCAGATGGTCCATTTTATAGCTTGAAGTTCCTCAAATCCTTGAACGAGAATACTTCCGATATCGGTGCGAACTCTGTTGCTGATCCAAAGCAGTTACTGAATGCAAAATTGAGCTTTGTGTGTGACAATGTTGTGAACTCATTGATGTTAAACAACAGCAAGAATCCAAAGAGGTTCCTACCATATTTTTATGATTTTATCTTAGAGTTATCAAACTCCACAGATGGATTCGAGTTTCAGGAAACAAATTGGTGTGGTATATTTGTTGAAATAATCTATAAGCTAAGAGATTCAGTCAATGATATCGTCAATTTGAATTTGATCAAGTTTTATATGGGTTTAATAAGTAAGAACAGGCTGATAAAATTTGAAGGTTACTTCCAGTTAATGGTCAAGGATATCATTAATAGTATCAACAATTCATCAAATCACGAAGTTATTCTTGAGAGTCTGAGCTTAATCAATAATTTGGTTGTGAAGGACTCCTCAATATCTAGAGAACCGACAATCTCGTCGTCTGTTTTGATCGATCCTTTTGTTATCGATTCTCTTATCGATAAATCGCAGAGTAAAAAATACTCTTCCGAAATCAGACAAAAGGCTCTGGTCGTCCTAGTGAACTATCTTCTTCACCTTGTATTGAACAATGACTCTAAAGTTAGTGATATCCTAAATGTCTTGAGTGAATCAATTAAAATTGAGTTCTTAGCTCATGTTGATCTATCTTTGATAAATAAGATCTTTGCATCCAGTGAGGATGTGTTGAGCATGAATCAATTGACCATTGGTATCACCTCAGAATGGTTAACTACTATTTTGAACCACATTATAGAGTTCTTATCTATTACAGAATTGATGGAATCATCTGCTACAACATTGAACTCTATATTGAAAGCCAAATTTGTCGTTGATAAAAAATTAGTTTTGACGGATTTAAAATCGAAGATTGCGGACAGCTTGTTGAACGTTCCTTTCAATAAAGCCGAGTTTGCTACCAATTACTCTACTGCTTTTGAAATATTGGTCAATGTGATCAATGATGAAACCATTCCCAATGAAATGTTGGACAGGTTGGTGAATAAATATTATGAATATTCAAAGAATTATAGCCTTGATGGTAGCTTGCTCAGATTATTCGTATCGAATTTATTGAACAATGGACTTGGTAAAGACGAATTGATTGGGCTGGTTTCTAGTAAATCATCTGGTGATGATGACAAGAAGGAGTTAAGTCTTTATAAGATCCTTTCAAGTATCAGGATTCAATCCAAAGATGAATCGATTGATGTCAACGAGGTTTTAAATACAATTTCTACTTCGTCATCTTCATCTTTATCTAATAAAGATGGGTTATTGTATTCCATTATCCTATTAGAACAACTATCGGAGACCTCGAATTTACAATGTGGGTTAGATCCATTCTTACAAATTTTGAATGGATTTAACACCAGTGAAAAGAGTAAGAAGAAAGAAGATGACGTCAAGAGAATCTTAGTCAATTCCATGAGTACTTTGATCTCTAAGAATCTGGATACTTATCTACCGGAATTGATAAGTAGATTGAGTGGTAATGATACAAATAGAGTGATATTGTTACAGGTATTGAATCAAGTGTTTAAGAAGAGTGATATCGCATATTGTAAATACGATGAGATTTTCAACATAATTATCAGGATCCAGAAATCGGTTATCACTCCTTCGCCTCAAACTGATGCTGTTATTGATGGAGAAAATGCTGTCAAGATCGATGAATTTGAATGTAACATTGTTTCCGAGATTCTTGCTACTATTATCAAAAATAACAAGTCATTCTTGGGTTTGTTGACTGAAGAATTGATTAATATACAAAATGAGTCTATTATATTCAAGTATACACTTGGTTCAATTGTGAAATACATATTTGAAGATGATAACTTTGTTGACTCTTATTTCAACGACGAGGGGTTGGATATCAAGGAACTTATCAAGTATGTTGAGCTGTCGTCACTTAGTGATACATTTATGTTCAATGAAGATATATTAGTTTTGAAAGAATTAGGTGTCTCAGGTTTGATTTTTGTGTTACATAAAAGACCAATTATTAGTATTCCAATCATAACCAAAGTCCTACCAAGAATCTTAGAAAATGAAATTGATATCAAGAAGAAGTTTATTAAAAATTTCAACATTGGGTTGAATAAATATTCTATTGATAATGGTATCAATTTTAGAAAACTTGTTTATGAATTAATCTATTCCCTATTAGTTACAGTTGAATCAAATGGCAATTTATTATTTTTGATCAATAGCAACGGTAGCAACTCTATCAATTGGAGAAAGATGGTTCGCAAATTTCTCAAGAGATCATTCAAGGATGATTATCATATCATATCGATTTGTCTATTAATTATCATCAAGATTGTCAATTTGAACAAAAGCACCTTATTCATAGAAATTGATAAAAATGAGGACAAAGAGATGACCGAGATTGTCAATACAAATAATAAGGATAAAGATGACAATTCTACCTTGTTGGTATTGTTCATGAACAGTACGAATAAAATCTTGAAGAGGAAGTTGAAAGACTCTGCAACTAGACAGGAAGTTGAAAATAAGAATGAATTGAATAAGTCTATCTTAAGGTGTATTTACAAGATCAATCTTATGATAAACGAGAATGGATCTAGTAGTAGTTCTACCACCACTTCTCATAGTAATGGTGGTGGTAATGATAATCAAAATGTTTTGAAGTTGAGCAATCATGACGATTTCTTAGAGTGGAATAACGTGTTCTATCCTAGTTTATTAGAGAGATTCTCTAATTTCTTCGATAGTGATGAAAAAGAATGATTTTGCTAAACACATGTAAGTATATGATAAAAGTTTTAATAAAATATTTGCTAGAGAATTTAATAAATAAAGTAAATTATATTAAATCATTAACTGATTTAGTTAAGTTATGAAAGATAAATAAATGAACAAATTACAAGATTCACACAGATGGAATAATGATTTATTTGTCAGATAAGAAAGTAACACCAGGTAATTCTTTACCTTCTAATAATTCTAATGAAGCACCACCACCAGTTGAAACATGGGATAATTTATCGGCACCACCGAATTTCTTAGCGACAGTAGCGGTATCACCACCACCAATGATAACTGTGTTACCAGCTTGACAAGTCTTAACACAAGCTTCAAGCATTGATTTTGTACCAGTGGCAAATGATTCAAATTCGAAAACACCTGGTGGACCATTCCAAACAATGGTCTTAGCTTCAGCGATAGCCTTGGCGTATAAAGCTCTAGTCTTTTCACCAGCGTCTAAACCTTGCCATTTATCTGGGATACCTTCTTCTAAAGTGGCGTAACCAGTGGCAGCATCTGGGGAGAATTTATCAGCGGTAACGAAATCAACTGGAAGAATGATTTGGACGTTATTTTTCTTTGCCTTTTCGACTAATTTTGGAACAATTTCAGCACCGGCTTTATCGAATAAAGAATCACCAATAGCCATGTTGTTAATAATCTTGTTGAAGGTAAAAGCCATACCACCACCAACGATCAACATATCGACTTTGTCTAATAAATTGTCAATCAATTGAATTTTATCGGAGACTTTAGCACCACCTAAGATGGCTAAAAATGGTCTAACTGGGTTTTCTAAGGCCTTAGCGAAATATTCTAATTCTTTAGCCATAAGGAAACCAGCGGCTCTTTGTGGTAATTCGAAACCAACCATTGAAGAGTGAGCTCTATGGGCGGTACCAAAGGCATCGTTGACATAGATATCGGCTAATGAAGTTAATTGATGTCTAAAAGTAGCGACTTCTTCCTTAGAAGCCTTGACTTTAACACCATCAACTTTCTTGGAACCTTCTTCTTCAATGTGGAAACGTAAGTTCTCTAATAAGAAGATTTCACCAGATGAAGCGGAGTTAACAGCCTTTGAGACTTCTTCACCAACACAATCGTTTAAGAAAGTGATTTTAGCATCGGATAATAAAGAAGTTAATTCTTTGGCAACAGGGGCTAAAGAATATTTGGAGACAACTTCACCATTTGGTCTACCGAGATGGGAAGCAAGGATGATACATTTTGGAGATTGCTCTAAAACGTACTTGATGGTTGGCAAAGCAGCGACAATTCTTTGGTTGTTAGTGATCTTGTCACCGTCTAATGGGACGTTGAAATCGACTCTGATAAAGACTCTCTTGCCTTTACAGTTTAAATCTTTGACAGATAATTTTGAGGATAATGACATTCTATAATATTTGTAGAGTTAGTATCAGTAATTGAAATATAATGGCGAGGCAATGATCAGGTGATAGGAACATATATAAATCAAGAAATTAGAAATAAATCTATATTTCAGGGTGGAAAATATGCCAGCGTATTTTAAAGTGGACTGTCCCGGAGATGAATACAGCAGGAACGGAGCAGTGACAAGGGAGATATATCGGAAGGGTACATACTTTAACCAGTATAAATTGAACTTATGTGGAATATGTTTGATACAATTGAGTTGAGACAAGTTACTAAAGGGTATACTTGGCATGAAGGAAGGATAGAAGCATATATATATAATCAGTATGAGGTGGTTGGTAAAGTGCAGTCAAATCACCTGCTGGGCCTCTGCTTCTCCGGTGTGTGACAGGAATCATTGTTGTCCGGGGGCGGGTGCGTGGCGCAAACCACCGGGGCTCTCTATATGGTTACATGTGCGTGGCGGGTGCACCGGAGTGGGGTGATGGCACCGGACTAATAGCGTGTAGCATAAACATTGTTGTATAATGTATATATATATATATAATAATATTATTGCCGAGTTATTTGGTCACATCGTTTCTCTGATATCCTAAGAAGCCCTGGACACGTGAACCGGGAACAAGGTTCATGTACAGTTCGGCTAGTTCTCTGCAATCTTGGTGGTAGTTGGCTCCGCCAGATACCTTGAAGCAGTTCTCAAGCGCTTTTCTAACATTTTCAAACTGTGCAACATTGATGTATTGCTCTTTCAACATAGCTTCCTGTGCTTTACGCATCTCAACAGGATCGTCATAGTCTATGTTGTCAAATGAGACATGTGGTGCGTGTTCGAATTCCTTTGCCAATTCTATCGAAGTAGATCACATCTTGCGTTAGTATGAGTTATTATTTATCTAATGAACGGCTATGTTTACTTTCTCCTTGCCCAACTAGCGGTGCACAAACACACCCATTGCCCTGATATGTATACATACTACCCATTTTCGTGTATTGGAACCTAGTTAATTATAATTAATACGCAATTAAGCAAGATAAGAAACAAAAACTTATCAAGAAAGAGCCCCAGAAGTACCAAAATTTCTCCACTTTTTGCGCTCCCCCGTAGTTTCCAGCGACGCGACTTCTTCCTATGCTTCTACAGGCGACGCGACGGCATTTTGACAGAGACGCGCCCAATTTGCAGAGCTTTAGCAGAGAGAGACAAAACTAGGACATCAAGTGTGAAATGTTCTGGCACATAACAGATCAGGTTTCCACCTGGTACCTTTGAATCATCTTTGTTCTCTACAACTTCTCTACAACTATATCTCAGGAAGGTTCTATCGATTGTATTCAAATACCTGCTTAGGGATTTATATTGTTGGCCTATAAATAGAATTGCTGATTGTCGTCGTCCTTCAAGTTGAATAGCTAAAACTTCTGATTATAGCTGCTTGACTGATTTGATTTGATTCATTGAATTACAATTATATAGATCAACGCCTTCTCAAGATGTCGTCGACTGCGCTATTAACTTTTAATTGTCAGCTTATCGCCATAGCTCACACTCTATGCGCCTCTTTGTCGTTCATTTCTGCTCTTATAATAGGATGTTATTTGCATTATGAAAAGATTGTCAAAAATGAATTCTATGGATACCCTGATGAATGGTTCCCAAGTGTTTCTGCCACTATTGGTGATAGATACCCTGAAAGATCTGTTTTTCAAGTCATAATAGCGCTTACCGCAGGTCCAAGATTTTTATTTTTACTCTTGTCATTTATCATTTTCTATTATAATAATAGTTACCAAAATCAATACACCAATAAAACTGCATTGACAGTCGGTGTATTAAGAACGTTTACATGTGGTGGATGGGTCTATATCACCTCCACAGATGATCATGATTTTCATGACATTTTTATGATTTCATACATCGTTTTAACTTTACCATGGAACATTTCAGTAATTAAGTTAACCACAGACTCAACATTGAAAAGATTGAGAAAATTTTACTCATTTACATTCTTTGGTCTATTAGTACCTTTAGTTTACTTGTTTATTCAACATAAGGTTCATAGAGTTAGAGGTGCGTATTCATATTACGCATACGTCGAATGGTCATTAATTTTATTTGACGTATTATTTGACTCAGTCGCAATCTCCGAATTTAAACATCTGAAGATCCAATTATCTCCGGTCAACTCAAAAGATGATGAACAATTCTTTTTCACCAATTTCAACGTTGATTTGATCAAAGAAAACAAACAGTCATCTATTAAAGACACTAAATCATCCGATTCTTCGTCAAAGTTGATTCCAAAATCTTCAATTGGTTTGAATGATTCCTACTGGAACTTTTCCATCAATGTCATCAATTCATTCATCTTCTGGACTAATTATACCGCTCTATTCTTATGTATCTGGTATTTCCCATTGTGGAATATGGGTATCTCAGGGTATGAAGCTGTTATCTTAGTTTTGGTGGCTCCATGGGTTTTACCATTGATCCCATTCTTAAAATCACCAAATGCCTATAAAGTCACTCGATTCATCTCATGTGCCAGTGGTATTGGTTCTTTCTTAATTGTTACACCCGAGTATAGGCTTTTGTTGATTTCATTAGGTACATTTTTGGGTATTACTTCCCTCGTATTGGATTTCAAGAAGATTATTGGCAGTCCAACAAAGATTAAATCCTATACTTGTTCTTTCCTATTAGGTTTGACCATTTCTACTATCTCCAAATATGCATTCTGGACAAACAATCCAATTTGGCCAATCATGAATAGTGATACCGGTGGATGGAATTATACTGGTTTAATGGTTGGTTGTATTAGTGCTTTGTTCACAAATATTGAATCGGTTGCAGATTTTACCAAATCTACTACACCACAAGTCACTTCTTTCCCAAGTAAATTGGCAGCTTCAATGGCCTTTGGTTCTTTAGTTTTCTCCATTTCTGCCATGTTGACCGATTCTTCTACAATCATCTTATGGAATTGGGAAGGTTTCCCAGTTAATGGTCCTATCCCAGTGCCACATGGTGCCATTACAATCACTGTAATGTGTATTGGTATCTACATTGGATTTACAAGATCAGTTGAAAACAGAATCACTTTAGTTAACTCCATCGGTGTTGTTGGTGCTATAGTATTATATTTCTTCAACAACTGGTTAGGTTTTACTGGTGGATTGATGTATGCATTTTGGTTAATCGTATTGACCCCTTCAGTACTTTCCAAAATAATTGCCATCGATTCTTTATTCTACTATGGATTAGCCTTATTCTTCACAGTTGCATTATCATTAGCTCACGTTTGGGTTGTTGCATATGCTTTTGTTCCTGCAGGTTGGATCTTAAGAGAACGTACCGATATTGTCTTAGGTTTATCTGTCGTTATGATTTTAGTTTCATTTGTCAACAATAACAATGATAACAGTGATTCATCGTCCATAAAGAGATCAGATGATTTTGAAAAGAAAGACAATTCAAGTCATACTACCAAGGGTTCTGCTTTTATCTCTTTTAAGAGAAAACTGTTCCATTACTGTTTCTTACTTTCTATTTTATCAGTTTTCATCTCGTTACAAAGATTTCAAATGGAAAAGCCTCAGCCATATCATCCAGAATCTAGACTTATCACTGCTGGTATCTGGACTATTCATTTCGGTTTAGATAATGATATGTGGGCATCTGAACACAGAATGAGAGATTTAATCAAAGATGCAGAATTGGACGTTGTTGGTTTATTAGAATCCGACACCCAAAGAATTATAATGGGTAACAGAGATTTAACTCAAAGAATTGCCGAGGAATTGGGCATGTACGTCGATTTCGGTCCCGGTCCTAATAAACATACTTGGGGTGCTGCTTTATTGTCCAAGTTCCCAATTGTTAAATCTACTCATCATCTTCTACCTTCTCCTGTTGGTGAATTAGCTCCTGCTATCCATGCCACTTTAGACTGTTATGGTGAATACGTGGATGTTGTTGTTTTCCACTCTGGTCAAGAAGAAGATGTTGAAGATAGAAGATTACAAAGTCTTGGAGTTGCCGATATTATGGGATCTTCTACAAGACCTATGATATTGTTAAGTTATTTAGTTACCACACCAAAGGAAGGTAACTATAACACATATGTATCTGATAGATCAGGTATGCAAGATATTGACAATACTGATTGGGATAGATGGTGTGAATACATCCTCTATAAGAAATTACAAAAGACAGGTTATGCCAGAATCAGTAGAAGTACCATTACCGACACCGAATTACAAGTTGGTAAATTCATCGTACCAAAGGGTATATGCCCAATCAATAAAGAGAATATAGAAGATATTTCCGAAGTTACAAGTGATGTATACAAAAAGAGACAATTTAAAAGATGGTATGAAGCCGTACAAATAACGGATGAAGAAGAATTGAAATTATACGGAGATGATCTAAAATTCCCCGATAAATTCTTTGGAGATGGTGTTAGAGGCCATCAATACCATGTCTTTGATGCCCCAAGATATTTCCAATTGTAAATACATGATCCTTCAACTCCATAAATGTATATAAAAGAGTATACAATATAAATACAAGCTTTTTACTATTTTAGTTTGTCTTTTTTATTTAATATGTAAATCCGGTTTTAAACGGAATTCATCTAAACTTCTACCCCTTGTTTATTTGATCAATTTAATGATATTTTAAAACGAATGTTTTCTTGCTATACGATACTTACATAGAGCGAAAGGAGACAGCTGAACAAGCTGACGATATAAAGGGAGACGAAGGCAAAAAAAGAAAAAAAGAGGGAAAATTGGCTCGCTCGGACAGAGGCAAACCTCATCAAACATTGGAATACTTGAATCTATACGAGGCTCTTCGGTTTGCTCACCTTCCAGCATACTCACCGATGTGGGCTCATAATTTAAAATGTATTAGTACATCTCTTTGAGCAAAAATGTGATAATGCTAATATCGAATGCAGGGGAAAAAAGGGATCAATAATTCTATAGTGTCAAAATTTATTCAGTTCTACCTGTACTTCTAGCATAGCACTATTATAAGTTAAGTGAAAAATGCGAGTTCAATACACCCGTCTTTATACCATAGGAACCAACGGCTCAAAGATTACATTGTCTACATAAGAAAAACCAGGCTAAGCGATACCTTAAAGCTTGTTTTTGTTTCTGATTTCAGAGTCCCAATTTTCTTGATAATATTCCTTATCTTTGTACATATATCATACAGCCAGGTGACAGTTGATATATATATATATATATAATGCGGCATCAAATATATATAAACATATATATGTGTTGTTATATGTTTTTTTTCTTAACTCGTAAAGATAGGAGAGGAAAATAAAATAGAACGAGGTTTACTGTAAGTCTGGACATCCCATGCCCAATAGCAAGGTATACCGATACCGAAGGGATTCCCGATTACGCTCCTACTAATCTTTGATTTTTTTGCTCAATTGCAAAAATCAGGTGCTCATCACATAAAATTGGGCCCAATGCACCTGCTATTAATTAACAATTTAAAAAAAAAACCCACTGCACGCGCGCGAAGAAGATCCACGAAATTCTAAAGAAACTTCCCGTAGGTTAAAGAAAGTATAATTTAATTCAAATTTAAAATTAAATTGAAAAAAACACAGTAATTTTAATTTATAGGGATATTCTAGATGGAAAAAAAAGCAAAGATTCAACGAAGAAGGCGAGGGTTGGAGACGAAGATCCTAATTGAATGATTAACACACCCTGCGGGTGGGGACAAAGTAGACTTGATTAGACTGGCATATCCTGCCAAGTGTAATGGGTCCCAATTTTATGAGATACGTAGTTCAACCTACGGGTTAATACAGAAATCCCGAACATTCCTCATTGAATTTCCCCTCTTACAAAATCTATACATATTCACTCTTAGACTTAGAAAAAATGCCCCTCAAAACACACCGGGAGAATTATTCTTGAAAATAGATCAACTAATCTATCACACCTAAAATTACATAAAATTACAAAGAAAGAATGAGAGACATAAAATAATAACGTTGAAGATGTGTTTCTTATATATCACTATCAATGATCGCATTGCAATGTACAATCACCCTTTCATCCATCTATCCTTCTTCATTCAGTCAACTGAAGGAGGCGGAGGAGGTGGGAGAGAAGGTGGATAAGGAAGTAAATTTTGATTGCTCATATCTCCGTAGGTAAACCTATAGTCATCTTTTTTAATTTCATTTCCCGGTGATTGACGTGGAGCAACGCTATAACTAGCAAGAGACCCTCTTAATATATGTTTCCCCTGTGTGCCAAGGTTGTTACCTGTTGAATGGACAAAAGCTGGTCCCGTAATAGCGCCGGATGATGTGGAACCCGTTACTTCGACTACTTGCTCGTTGTTGATTAATGACTGTAAAGACGGCAAAGATGGTCTAATAGATATCTGTGTAGGCTCTGGTAAGCTTGATAGACTCTTCGAAGTAGCAGGTACTTCAGGCCTACCAGCCAATGTGTTAGTGATTATGGAGGGAGAAGATATAGGTATTAGATAGGACGACGACTCTCTAGCTTGCTGCTGCTGCTGTTGTTGTTGATGTTGTTGCTGTTGTTGTTGTGGTGAAACGCTATAAGATACAGGGACCGGATAATGTGTTTGAGCTTGAGCTTGGGCTTGGGCTTGAGCTTGGGCTTGTGCCTGAACTTGAGCATGACTCTGAACTTGAGCTTGAGGATGAGGTTCATATACATTTGAATTAGAGTAGTAATAATGTTGCATTGGCGGTTGGCCTTGCTGTTGATTCTGCTGTGATTGACCTCGTAGTGATTGATTTTGATTTGGCTGGCCTTGCGGGGCCATATGTTGAGCATCAGAAGCTCTAACATCTGCGGTAGATTGAGAAATATGCTGTGGTATATAATATACCGATTGTGTAGTTCCACGGTGTGGAGGAGGTCCTTGAGGAGGGCCCTGTGAAACCTGTTGAGGCGGAGGAGGAGGTGGTTGATGAACTAAAGAGTTCTGGGGCATTGAATAGTTTGCAAACGGCGCATGAATGGCACTGGGACTGTGTGTACTACTATGCTGAGAATGAACTTGGGGTTGATTGTGACTCTCCATAGAAGTATTTTGAATGTAATTAGATGCGCTGTTAGCGATAGATTGTTGTAAAGAAGAGTTATAATCCTTTAAATTTTCGAAATTCAGTAGTAGATTCTGATTTTGATCTTGTAAATAGTAAATATAGTCGATAGTTTTCTTCAAAATGGAAGATTTAGACTCATTTTCATTTTCAATAGTTGGAATTATTGTCTTTAATTTTGAAAAACCATCGATAATCTTTTCTCTTCGCCTTTGTTCAGATCTTATATGTAGATGCCTTCTCATCTTAGAGTCAGCTACCTTTGTTGTAGATGGTATGGTCGCTGATAAAAATTCCGGCTTATTTTCTGAATCCTCTGGGGTTTGAATCTGCTCAGGATCTCTTTTAATACGATCATTTACAGAGTTTCCACTTGTCACCAACCTGGGCGAATTTTCAAGCTTAAGATTGGCTTCAGTTTCGTAAAGTTCCTCTTTCGGACCCATGGTATCTTGTATAAGCAGCGGTATTGTCTATAAAATATCTTGAAATAGGTGAAACAAAGAACTAGGAAAAACTAGGTAGTTGGGAACTTTGCACTTAGCAGCGAGTGCAATATTGTTAGGAATTTGTAGAGTATGATGGAGATGGGTATATTCAAAACAAAAAAAGCAGTTGGAGCCAAATAAAGAAGGAAATTTTGTTTCAATCAATAAAGAGGCGATTGACCAATGGTGTGATACTTGAAAAGTCAGAGTAAGGGAATGCTAAACTTGAAAGTAGATACTTTGTTGAAAGTTGATAATGGAGAAATAGAGAGGAAAGCAACAGAAACAAACACAAATATGGATTCAAGGGAAAACAAATATGATTTTCCGTTATTATTTTGTGTTAAGTCAGGAGGAAACCTCTCAAATTTGATGATGTATGTCAAAATGCCTTGAACCAAAAAAGTCGAAATGGGCTAAACTAGTTAAAAGAACACCGTGATTTTAATAAAGTAGACGAAATGAAGCGAAGTTTATATTAATGGAGATAACAGTGGTTTAATATAACGATATTCATTGATTCTTCGGACAAGTTAGAGGAAAGAGAGGTCAATTAAATATGGGTGAATGGGATTCAATGATTCTCTCAGCTGGCTGAAAAATAAAGAAAATGAAGCCTGTGTAGCTTGTGAAGAATTAGATGATATATAAGTGAATTGAATTAGTAAGAAAAAGCCGGTAATTATTGCCAACCCTGGACAGGTGAAGAAGTACTGGTTAGCTAATGAATAGCAAGAGGTTAGGTATCTATCGATGATGAGGATGAAAGATGTGGTCGCTATTATATATAGGCGGGCGATTGAAAGAAAGGAGAAGGAGATTTAAGGGATGAAGCAGAATCAGAATCAGGGTCAGGGTTTGGATACCCTTTCGCAGATGATGGAAGTTCAAGGTTCATCACGATTAATTATCACTGCACCACACCATTGGGGAAATAAAAAATGAGTCCAGCCAGGCATTTAGAGACAGGGAGCTCCTGAATAATTAGCGTCCAGCATATAGAACCCAAATAAGCCAACAAGAGAAAGAACGGATGCAATGCAATGCACTTCGAGGCACAGTGGATCACACACAACCAATGGCTCGAATTGGCTGCGGTTTTATCTGACTTGTTTGCAAAACGAGCATGGGGATCAGGGCGCCCAGCGATGCTGCTGGCGGGAAAAGAGTGTTTCCACACGGCAGCAGAGTGAGAGGGAAGGCCAATGCCCCTTTTTCCCTATGGATCCAGTTGGTACGTTTCTTTACACCATGACCACATATACAGATGATTGATGGTGTATGTGTTGGTGCGTATGTGATGCTGTGTATGCGTGCTGACCCACATTGCCAACATTCAGCTTCAGACCGTGGCGACACCGCAATAATAATAAAATTAAAAAACTCTTATGTGCAGTTTCTGCAGACATCGTATTTATTGTTGGTATTGATCCACGCACACATGTAGTAATATGATCATCACGAAGTGTCGTGGAACGCGAAGAAGGAAGACGGAAAAGCAGGCGAGGATATCGCAACTATCTTTTAGTAATTATTATATACATTGCCTCCTGTGATCCTTGTTGAATTTGAGTTTATACGCTTAGATTTGAAGTGTGATTGTAAGGATTGAGATCGGATTAATCTAAATTAAATACATTGAGTCCAATAAGTTTAAAATATAAAACTAAAAAACGAGGTTGTTCATATACGTATACCTTAATTAATCTTTAATCAATTCTACACCAAATAACCTAGTGAAGGTCAAGTTTCCGATTTGGGTTTGAGATAGCGTAATCGTCTCTAAGCCAATTCACCCAGAAACCTAGCTGGCATTAAGTACATGTAAACTGTATGTTGTCTACCCCCGGTGATTTGATTACATATTACTACAGCAGCGCTTTGGATTACTGCGAGAGGTAATAAATACCAATTCATTAAAAGCAAACATTTCTCGCTTCTCAGTGCCTGCTTGTAATGTGCCGTGGAGGGTATTTTACTACACTAAATTATTTTGCACACCAAGCAGCATCGAATATCCAAAGTGCGCAATAATGTCAACCGACAACTTCAATTGTCTCTGATTACGATCGTATTTTTGCATACACCCGTAATTATATATATATATATTTACCTGTTTATGGGTAAAAGGTTACGTTACCACAGTGTTATAATCTTATCAATATCCGCTTGAGTAATAAATGATAAGTCAACCGACATCTACTTTTAAAGTCCTGCAACATACGTCACAAATCCACAAACATCTACTCCCAGTCTATATATAGTCTTCTTGATAACACGTGGAGTTTTTATCCAAACTCTCAAAGATATATATAGATATACCAGAGTGTAACATTCACCAAAGGAAAGTAATTTGTGTAAAAAAGTTGGAAAGATCTGATGGTTCTGATGTAGCTATCGGGAAATTATATGTCTTTCTTCAAATTTGAGTAGACTGTTATCTTTACTGAAATCATTTAAACGCTTACGATGAATCTTTGGATCGTCCTTATACGGTCTTTTTATTCGGAGTAGGGCTCTGCAAGGATGTAAAAAAACTAAAACCGTAAACACATCTGTCACGTTTATGCTTCTCTTTTGAAGCTTAATTATATGCATCAGGGTTTGTTATTGTGGCAAAGTTTCCAGAACACAAAATATCGAGATATTGTATAATTGATCAAGATGACTCTGGCTCATGTAATAGCAACTTAAATCAAATATGACTGCCAAACGTCTAGAACTAAGTAGATGGTAATAATTCATGTTTTATTCTTGCTGCTTTGAAATTAAAGATGATGCATATCGCTCAATTATTTAGATGTAACGGCTTTATTGTTCTTATTCAAGAGATAGAGTTTTGTTTCCGAGGAAATATTAAAATTGGTAACAAAAGAAAAAACATTAATAACATTGATGAGAGGCATGAACAGGATTTATAATTAATACATCTACGTAACTCATATGTTGCCAACGCCCGAATTTCACCAGGTATGAATTTGAAAGTACTAAGTCAATTAGCGAGCCGGCAATCACGAGTTTGAGAGGCTTTTTGTATTTACCCCCTCGTTTGTCTCAACAAGAAATGATGAACAATACGATCTTTGGCCGTCAATTGTGCACAATATGGTCCCAATGCCAAGTTTCACAATGACTACACGCCATTTTCCAGCAATCCCACTAGAAGATGTGTCTTGTTATCAAATAGCACCATAGGTTTGTTGTAGTGCAATTGAACTAACATATGGACGAGGTGTTAAATTTTTCTTGACTACATACCAGCTTGTACCCCGAGTAAATTTTTTTATTGAGATCTTGAACCGCGAGAGAATGCTGGTTTCTTTTTTGTTGGATTTTTTCCTAGACAATAGAATACAACTGCTGGATATATAGCCCACCTAGAGTGGACTATACAAAATACACCTGTACAGACAATAAATAAAAAACTAGATGAATAAATCGTACGAGGCTGAAAACGAGACAATTAATGTTCTTAATAGGAAGGCCCTATGAGAATTAGGCCCTCAAAAGAAGATAAGCAGATCAAGCAAAATAGAAAAAAAGGGATCAACCTAAAAAATTCTGCTCTTTGAAATTTGTTGAGTTCATAATAAATTAAGTTTTTTATGCATGGTACGAACATCATCGATTCAAAGCAATCTAATCATCCAACTACGCCCAAAAATGTCCACTTCTGTGGTGCAGGATAGATTCTGCTATAGACTGATATCCATTGTGTTTTATGGGTAAACTTTGTAATTTCAAGGATCTACTTCATTTCAATGCCTCTGAAGATCGCAATTTCGCAGCAGCCAAAATTAGTTTTTTTTTAGTAATAAATTTAACCGCCTTTTTTTGGCTCAATAGAAACGGTTGGATTCGGTCATATTGCAACCGCCTATTTCTCTTTTAATTTTGATGATAATCTCCTCAATTATTGAACTCTATAACGTTTTTACATATATGTCTATACATACAGAAAGACAAACTCGGTTATTCATAAGTTGAACTAGAAGCATTTACTCAGATCGTCCTTCTCTCAACTTTTCGCATACCACCAAAATGCACCAGAATCTCTTTCCTGCTGCTTGATGCCCCCTGCACAGAGTGCAGTTTGCAGAGCGCAGACCACGGCAGAACGCAGAAGGTAACTGACCACAACTGGAAACGAGACCGCAGGGTAGACGGCAATCTTTTTAAAAATAGCACGCAAAAATTTCGGATCGCGAAATTTGGTTTGTGTAATTCCGCGTAATCTATTTTACGCGTTTTCTGAGAAACAAAAAAACGTAACATTCAAATGTTACCATAAAATATATATGAAAGTACGTAACCAACTACTTACCAACTACTTACCAACTCAACTACTAGACGAGAGAACCAAGAAGATGGAAAACGCTAGAAGGTTATTTGCGCCTTTCAAGCCCCCGAGGCCATCATCATCACCTTCCACTTCCGCTCCCAGCTCGTCGCCACCATCAAAGAAGAGGCAAAGGGTTTCTGCACCTACCCCACAAATTTCAAATGTCAACAACAACAACAACAACAATAATAATAACAATAGTGCTTCCACTAATCGAACTAGCGGTATCAAGGCCTACACCGTTCTGTGGAGAACAAAGACGCTTAAGAAGAACAAGACTTGGGACGGCGATGGCAAATTGATCCTAAATTTCACCACAAATACAGCCGTCATTAAAGATGATTCAGGTTACCAAATAGGTGTGCTTCATAAGAACGCGTTGAAAATAGTTCAATCCGGTGAAGTTTTCGCAATTGGAGGCTTAGAGTTTGAGGTGGATGGTGAACTAGATGATACTAGAATCCCCAAATCTGTTGAAACGAACACCAAGACACAGACAGTTCAAAACCCCCAGCCAATCAAGAAACCAGAACCTTTTAAACCACTTGTTCCTACTCCAAATGCAGGTGATAATGCCATGAAAGTAAAGGCAAGTTTCAAACCCGTTTTCTCTAGTGCTAAACCTCAGAATGCCAATCTCTTCACCCCTTTATTTGATCCGAAATGTGAAGGTGCCGTGGTGATGCCTCCTCCGCCTCCTCGTATACTTGAAGAAAGGGACAAGGAAAACCAAAAATACGTGGACCTTGTTGTTGATCCTACTATATCTCTCAATTTAAGAGATCATCAGTCGGAGGGAATAAAGTTTTTGTACGAGTGTATAATGGGGTTCAGAAACTATCAAGGTAATGGAGCTATTTTAGCAGATGAAATGGGAATGGGTAAGACTCTGATGACTATTGCGTTGATCTGGACATTGTTGAGACAAAACCCATTTTATCACCTAGATAGATCTCCTTGTCTAAGGAAAATCTTAATCTGTTGTCCTGTGACATTGGTAGGGAATTGGAACAAAGAGTTCAAGAAATGGGTTGGGTTGAATAAGATTAGTGTATTGTGCATTACTGGTAACAAGAGTCTTGCAAAGGACAAGCAGGATATTTTGAACTTTGCAAAGACTAGGGTATATCAGGTGTTGGTAATAGGTTATGAGAAAATGGTTTCTTGTTCCAATGAATTATCAAATGTGAAAGAGTTTGATCTTGTCGTCTGTGATGAGGGTCACAGATTGAAAAATGGTTCTAATAAAGTATTGAAAGCCCTAGAGAGTTTCCAAATCAAGAGAAGAATTGTACTCTCTGGAACCCCAATTCAGAATGATCTGGTAGAGTTCTTTAATGTCATCAATTTTATCAATCCTGGTGTACTCGGTGATTTGAAAAGCTTTACCAAGGAGTATATCAAACCTATTTTACAATCAAGAGAGGCGAATTGTTATAACGATGAAGTTCTATCAAGGGGTGGGATCAAGTCAAAAGAGCTTATTGATTTGACCAAATTGTTTATCTTAAGACGAACAAAAGCTGATACAATCTCCAAATTCTTACCTTTGAGAACCGATTATCTACTGTTTGTTCCTCCCACGAATTTGCAGTCGAAGCTTTTCAAATCTATGGAGAGTACATCGAAAGTGAACAGGATGTTATCATCTACATCAGCAGTAAATGATTCGTTACCCTTGATTACGACGTATAGGAAACTTTGCAATTCGCCATCATTGCTTCAAAACGATGGATTCTTTTTAGAGATCTGCGCTAAGAATACGGATTCTATAGAGGATCAAACGTTCAGAAAAGGGTTAGCTAAGAAGGTGAAGTCAGGTAAGATTAACATCCTCATCAAATTACTTAAACAATTTTATGCGGTTGAGGATAAAGTTGTATTGATTTCTAATTTCACATCGACTTTAGATGTGCTGGAAGAGGTAATCAAGACATTGAATCTACCTTTCGGAAGACTTGATGGATCGACACCTTCGAAATCAAGGGATAAGATAGTGAGGGATTTCAACAATGCCGAACACGATAAACAGTTTGTGTTTTTACTCAGTGCTAAATCTGGCGGTGTTGGACTGAATCTGATCGGGGCTAATAGACTCATCATGTTTGACAATGATTGGAACCCTTCCGTGGATTTACAAGCGATGGCTAGAATCCATCGTGATGGGCAATTGAAACCCGTCTTCATATATAGGTTGATTACATCAGGTTGTATTGATGAGAAAATCCTTCAACGTCAGTTGATAAAGACCAACCTTAGTGATAAGTTTTTGGATGATGGTGGATCGGTGACCAATGAGAATTTCTTTGATTATAGCGACTTAAGGGACCTCTTTACCATCCAGGAGAACTGTAAATCAAATACGCATGACTTGATGGACTGTGATTGTACCGGCGATGGACAGCAACTTCCTTTCGAAGAGGATGAAGATGGCGACGAAAGTGGGGAAGAGAAACCCGAATTTGCCAAGAAAGAGGCAAGTTGGATATCTGCTCTTGATTATCAACAATTATCACAAGCTGATATAGATAAGGATTCAACGAAGAAGCAACAAGCCATTATCAAATGTTTGTCACATTTCAGACATATAGATCCTTTGACCTTACTCAAATCTAGCACTCACGCCTACGTCGAAGAGGATGAAAAAGAAGAAGAAGAAGAAGAAGAAGTAGATGACACCCTTGGAGACGATGCGTTGCGTAATATCGTTAGATCCGAGGAGACAAATTCGTTGATCTCGTATATCTTCACTAGAGTTTATTCGAACTAGTGCATTTTTGAAATATTATTTTATTGCATTATATAAGCATTTATAGAAATTTGCTCCATAGGCTTGCATGTAATATAAAATATATAGACAAGATACATATATTCCCTAATTTTTAGCTGCCATTTTTTTAAGACGTTCTTCAGCTGCTCTAGCTCTTTGCTCACGCATCACTCTCATTCTTTGAGCGTCCGTTAAGGAACTTAAATTCACTTGCTCAGAAGTAATATTGATACCAGGTGATATCAATGGCTTACCTTGACCAAAATTCTTGACTCTTTCCTGAGATATTTGTTCTTTGATATCTTTCAAACCTTCTTCGAGGATTCTTTTTTGTTCTGATTCTTGTGCAGCAACTTCTTCCTTAAGCAATTTATCGACCTCTTCCTTAGATCTAGATTCTGTTACCTTTGCATCCTTTTCCCAGTCAAACGATTTGGTACCTTCCTTTTCGAAGTTATAACGAGCAACCTGGAAAGAGTACATTGTTGTTGAATTATTACAAACTTCATAGGCGACTTTGCCATTCTTGTTAAGCATAGTAGGGTCGGCTTTTAGATTGGTCAATAAAACGGTACACATGTGACTTAACCCATTGACAGCACTGTAATGTAACATAGTAGGGGTATTTAGATGATCTGCGATCGGAGTTAATGCGAAATTAACATCGATTTTGTTCTTCCGTATATATGATATCAAAGCTGGAGCTTTGGATTTCTTTAATAATTGGATGAGTTGAATAGTATGTTCGTCTGATTCTGATTTGGTATTAGTGACGATCTTGGCGGCTTGTTGTTTGGATTTGAGTAATGCCTCTTTTTGTCTTTGTCTTTTGAGTTTTAGTTCTTGGTCTTCCTTTGGTAAATCTGTTATTTGTAAGTAACTCAATTCACACCAAGCCCTTTTGATTTCATTTGTTGTTGGTCTATTCGTAGCAAATGGGAAGTATTTCAATCTTGGGTCTGAACTGCTGATTGGGGATGATTTAGCACCACCATTTAAGTTATCCGCACCGCCAACTGTATTCAACAAGAGCTTCTGGGAGGCGTGTCCGCTAGCCTTGATAAATATCGATTCACATTGGTCCAACAAAGGCTGCCATTGAATTAAAAGATTTTTCACGTCTTCCTCCAAAGCTTGTTCATTGTAACGTCTTAAAGTAGAACCAGCACTATGTGCCTTACCCTTTGAATTATCCATTGCACTTTGGGAACCACCCTGCTTTCTTCTTGTAGTATAACGATGGAAAGTTTTGTGTTCTACAAACTGAACGGATTGTAATAATAAGTCTTCTTCGCTACCCGAATTACCCTTGGTTACTATTCTCTTATGTGATATTATAGCACCTGCAAAATGTCCACCACCGACCATGAATAGAGCAGATATTTTTTTATCATTACTGTCCTTCACCAAATGTTTTAGCAAGTTATAAGGTTCAGCAGTGGGAGAATCTGCGTTTATTGTTGCTTTATATACACCAAAGCAAATATTATGGGGTAATAACGGCGATTGGAATAAAATCGACGGGGATTTGGTATTTAAGAAACTTACGAATGATTGTTCTTCTTCCTCTTCTTCTTCACCATTGACACCACCAGATGTAGATTTATATTCACTTATTGTAGGTAAAACTGTTTTCTCTTCCACTTCTTGTTCCTCTTCCGAAGATGACTCGGATCCAGAGAGACTCAGTTGATCCATGATTTTTTCAAACTCAACTTCGTTAAGCTTATCTAAACCTCTGTCTTCTCTCTTTGCATTGAACTTGGCCAGATCTTTGTTTTCAACATCTGTTTTAGAGCTTGCAGGTGCTCTCCTCTTCGGCCTCACTATTGTTGGCATAGTAGTCGTTATGAATTTAGTGGAATCTGGTTGATTCTTCAGTGCCTCTTCTTCGGGCACCAATTGCGTCGTCAGGGAATCAAAGTAACATAGCTTCAAAGAATCAAGGATCTTATCGCTTAAATTGTAGAGGTACAAGTCCTTTGAGTCGATATCGGCTCCTTTATATTTCACCATTGTTTGTGTATATTTGATCTGCGTAAATTGTCTAATCAAAGCTGGAGATAAAGATATAGATGGCAAATCGTAAAGAATGAACTTAAACTTCGGTGACTCAACCTCTCGCAATATTTCAAGGGCGGTGCTGGATTTTCAATTTTTTATATTTTCAAATCATATTTTATTATATATTCGATTTTAATTGAGTTTTCTTTATAAATGAAGGGCTATATATAAGTGATACTATAAATACAAGAGAAGAATGAGATCATTGGGATCCAATTCTGTGACATTCTTTCAAGAACCAGTCTATTTGTTCTGGGTCCATGAATGGATGAGTACCATGACCGAAATTGATGATGTAATTCTTTTTACCTCCACCAAATCCTTTGATCATCTGTTCTACTTTTTGAGTGATGACTTCTTTTGAACCGTACATAATTCCTGGATCTAAATTACCTTGTAAAGTAACTCTACCCTTAGAAACTTTGACGGCTTCTTCTGGTAAATAAGTCCAATCTAATGAGACTGTGTTGTAACCTAGGTCACATAATTTATCCAAGGCATACCAAGAGCCTTTGGCGAATACGGTAACTGGGATATCTTCTGTAATTCCCAAATCTTTCAATTTTAATGGTAATTTTTCAACGATTTGCTTTAAATAAGGTAAAGAGAACTCATCGAATTCAATTGGACCTAATTCTCCACCCCAACTTTCAAAAACTTGTAACATTTGAGCACCTGCTTGGACTTGCAAAGCTAAGAAATCGATAGCAACGTCTGTTATTTTTTGTAATAAAAGATGAGATTCCTTTGGATATTTGTACAACCATTCTTTGGCAAACCTAAAGATTCTTGATCCACCACCTTCGATCATATAACACATCAAAGTCCATGGGGCACCACAGAAACCTAATAGAGGAACTCTACCGTTTAACTTCTTTCTAGTTAAGGTGATAGCCTTAAAAGCCCAAGCCAATTCCTTGGCAACATCAACGTTGTCGGATAATTTTTCCAAATCCTTTGGTACTCTTAATGGATCTGGGAAAGTTGGACCTACCTTATCGACCATCTTGACTTCCATTCCCATTGCTTGTGGGATGACTAAAATGTCACTGAAGATAATAGCAGCATCTATAAGGCCGTTGAAGTGGTCTATTGGTTGGATGGTGATTTCAGAGGCGATCTCTGCGTCTCTACAAGTTTCGAAGAAATCACGGCCATCCTTGACTACGTGATATTCTGGTAAGTAACGACCAGCCTGTCTCATGATCCAAATTGGAGGTCTCTCGACGCTTTCACCTCTTGCCGCTCTGAGGATAAGATCGTTCTTTAAAGGTGGGAACTGGGTCATTGTGTATCTATGGATTTGTGTGGCTCTAGTTGGTTTAAGAGTAGAATAACACAGGTACACCTCCAGAAAACAGATTCGCAACTGATAAGTACGATAATAGCGACAACCTCCAATGCTCAAATTTTCCACTCGCTCTTTGGGGCAATTTGTCCCGCAGAAACCCTCGAGCGGCGCGTCGACCGAAGAGAGAAAGAGAAAGAGCAATCGACGATCGACGATCGACGATAGACGGCAGCCCGGGCCAAAGACGCACAGCCAGGAAACGGTCCACCCACAGCCCGATTAGGCAATTGTGGCAGGGAAGAGAGCTGGAAAGCAAAAATAAACACTGCATGCATACATTTAGTTAGTTAGGAAGCAAGGTAAGCAATTGTGTTTTTTAATTTCATATATATATATATGTTATGTATATATACCTACACTTCTTGATATCAATTTTGGTTAGATAATATACATCTATATCAGGCAAGCCATCTACTAGATTTGTCTCGACAATGCCAGATTCAAAAGATCCCGGCGTCTTTACTAGGTTCATACGTTCCACTTTTGCTTTCAGAAAGACAACTTTGACAGCTTTGGTGGTTCTATCCTACCTATTATCCATATTAATAACTGCATACTCAGAGCATGACGCTTTGAAATTACCTGCCCACGATGTTGGGTTACCACAATACCTTACAGATTCGTGGATTGATCTACAAGTCATCTCGAGGACTTTCCATCCTTACGATTCACATGCCAATGACGACGTCCATGATTATATCCTTGAAAGAGTTGAAAGGCTATCGGAGTCAAAGGATTACATCACATTCAGCGATGAATATGGCAAGAGATCGCTTTTCAGCAAACACGACGATTTCGATCCTACCAGTAATATTAACAGAGTCATCTATTTCGAAAATGGTAACATTTTGGTCAAGATCTCTGGTACAAACATTGATTTAAAAGATGATGGTGTCTTAATCAGTGCTCATTACGACTCGGTACCAACTGCAAAGGGTACTACCGATGATGGTATGGGTATTGCTTCAATGCTTGGTATTTTGGAATATTATTCATTGGACTCGACCCCACAACCTGAACGTACAATCATTTTTAATTTCAATAACAATGAAGAATTTGGTTTACTTGGAGCCTATACTTTCTTTGACCATAAATGGAGTAAGCTTGTCAAGTATTTCATCAATTTAGAAGGTACAGGTGCTGGTGGAAGATCCATCTTATTCAGATCCACAGATTATGGTGTATTAAGTTACTATAAAGCAGCAACTAAACCATTTGCCAATTCCTTATTTGAACAAGGTTTCAAGAGTGGTATAGTTGGAAGCCAAACAGATTATAAAGTTTACGCAGAAAGAGGTTTGAGAGGTATGGATATTGCCTTTTTCAGACCTAGATCGTTATACCATACGAATAGAGACTCGATTACAGGAACAAGTAAAGGTTCTCTTTGGCACATGGAAAAAAATGCCCTCGACACGTTGAATGCAATGGCGTATGATAAAGAAATCCTTAATGAAAACACTTCTGATGCAGTGTTTTTTGATATATTAGGTCAATATTTTGTGTGCTTGCCACTCCAAACCTTGTATATCTTGGATATTTTCTTGTTGGTTATATTCCCTGTCTTGACCATTTTAGCTTTGATCGTTATTTACAGGCGTGGGACCTGGTACTTGGAAGTTGGAAAGGGATTCTTTAGATTCCCCATCAGTCTTGCAATTTCAGGTACCCTAACTTTCATTGTTGCCAAACATCTCTTTTATCACGATCCATTGATCTTATCAAATGACTATACGTCGCCTTTGCTATCATTTACAAGTTTATTTGTCATATCCAATTATGTATGTTTGAATTTCTCAGCTTGGGCTAGACCGGTTCATGATCAAAAATTGATTGGGTTACTTGAATTGAACTTTTTGTTCTGGATTTTGAAGATTTACTTCACTGTCAAAGAACAAAAAGGTGAGAACGTTGCCAGTTATGCCATTACAATTGTGTATATCTTAGTATCTGTTGCTTCTCTATTTGGTTTGATTGCACTAATGTGTAAATCAAAACCAAAATACAAGCGCAAGTTTAAAGATCCAGTTGTTTATGGATCCACGACCAACTCTGTTCAAGAATCCTCGTCGAATGCAAACACCGCTGCTCATGACCAAGAACAACAACAACAACAACAACAACAACAACAACAACAACAACAACATCAGCCAACTGTAAATCAAGAAAACTCTTCCTCATCCGATCATGATAATACTACAATTGGTACATCTAGTGAGCATAGTGCCCTATTAGAAAATGGTGGTAGAATCTATGTATACGAAGAAGAGTCGTATGATTCTTTCCAGCAAAAATTGAAAAATGCAGCAATAACATCTTTCAACTACGATTGGTCTCTTCAATTCCTTGCCGTGGTACCTCTGTCTATTTTGGTCTTTTGGAATTTGGGAGATTTGCTATTAGAGGCATTACATAACACTGTTCAAGAATCGCCTGCTTTAGGTTCCTTGACTACAAATGGTGTTGTTATGTTAGCTATTTTCTTGGGATTACCTTTGATACCTTTCATCCATAAGATGAATGCTGCATTAACCATTTTTTCATTGATTGTTTTCTTAATAGCCACTACAATTGCCTATTTCGAAGACCCATTTTCATACAACAACCCATTGAAATTCTCATTTTTACAAGTCATCGATTTGAATAATTCGTCATTACCTATTGTTCAAATAGCCGGTAGAACTGGATATGTTGAACCTGTATTGGAACAAATACCAAATGTCAATATATCCGAAGTCTGGTGTAAACAGAACTTAAGAGCGGATTACGATTTCTGTTATTTTGAAGGTCTTAGACCATCGGTTGTCGATGGTACTGAAAAGGAAAACAAATATTCCAACTTATTGAACATAGAAGTTATCAAAGATACTAACAAGAAAAAGGGTACCAAGAGTGGTGGTGATAAATATGGTCCTAACGAAGCTGAGATTAAGATCAATGCCAAGGCAAACAGAAACTGTGTCTTGACATTTAACTCGACAAAATACAACAGTATAGATCGCTTTCACGATTCTAAAATGATGTCACCTGTTAAAATCGTGTCTATCTACGATGACAGTAACAGCAACAGCTCGTTGGCATTGAAAAGACTGGCATCATCGGAGAAAGATATGTACAGTATCAATACACCTTCGGGCCATTCCAGTGATCCAGCTACAGGTACAGAGACCTTCAAGTTAATGAATGGTATTGATGAAGTACAATTACACAAGCTTGATTGGGATCAAGATTCCTACCATATCGGCTTGAGTTGGATGTTTTCATGGGACGACGATGATGATGATGACGATGATGAAGATGACTCCAGTCTAGCAAAGGACAAAAACCTTGGTATCTCGGTCAAATGTTACTGGGGAGAATACGACGGAGAAGTGAGGGTAGATGGCGCAAGACACAGGATGATTCCGGCATTTGACGACCTTTTGCAGTACTCTCCCGATTACATAACGTATTCCAACAGTGCCAAGGGTCTCCTCGAGATTGACCAGTACGTTGAGCTTTGAGCAGTCACGCACGCTATATAATTAAGCAACTATTTACTACGTAACCCAACCGACTAAACTAACGAGCAGCTAAGATACCACATACCACATACCCCAGCCCCCGCAACCCCCACAACGCCCGCCAGTGTCGCGGAGCACGATGCGCTGGAGAGAAAGAAAAACGAAAAAAAAACAAAAAAAGATTTTCCAAGAAAAGTGACAGACAAACAGAGAAGGAAAAGGAAAAAGCTCTTGTGTTTACTTATCTTATCTATGGGCATCACTGTTTTTTCTTTCTTTGTCCTTTTCTTTCTCTATTATCTTCAGTTTATTTACATAATTTTCCTTTATTTACTCCAATATACCCTGTTTCCTTACTCTACACTACTCTGGGATACCCTACCACATGACATTTGATTGATTTAAATCGCTTAGTTTCCTTATCTCACATATCTGAAATAGCGTCTATTCGATCAGACCAGATTTTTTATCACGCTACCATCAACTTCTTTTCACCACCCTTTTCTCCGTGATAGGAGCAACTTAAAGGCATTCTGAAACTATAATCAACGTCAACTGTCATTCGAAGTACCCATTTCTGATTTCTTGCTTCATCAAGACAGTTTTTTGTATCGATTTTCAATTCTCAAAATAGGAGAGCAAGGATCATCACTCGATTATCGATTTATCTTTAATTGCTCTTCATATACTTCTTGAAAAATAGACTATTTTCTCATAACCAAACCCTATAGATACTGCCATATACAACAGAAGGCACTCGAGCATCCTATATCAAGTTCTGAAAAACCAAACAAAGTCTATATATAACTATGTCTGATTTAAGTCGAAAGTTGACCGCTTTGAATTTGAAAGATGATAGAACAACTTCAGAGCCTGTCTCCGATCAATTAAGTACTGATATGAACTCCATTACACACCAAGAGCAATCAAACTCAAACCTTCAGAGTTACCCAATGAAGGGAAATGAGTTGGATACTAGTATAAATACCATACGAGGATCGAATCTAACTACAAATTTGAATCTGAGAAATCCAGGTGGATTATTATACGATAATTTGAATGCCAGTGTGAATACACTGACTAATTCAAATGGAACCAATACTCCTTTGGCTGGAGAGAATTCAGATGATGTAGCAACACCAATAGAGGGAACGTTTTTCAACAACAGAGGAAGTTCTCATTCGTCTTTACCAATTGCAAGTGCCCCTCGTGATATTCCTAGTCTGAGAAAGCCTGATCTAATAAAAGATTCGAACGAAGAAGCCGTGGTCGATGACGATGACGATGATGAAGATGAAAAAGAAAGACGAGATGTTGATGATGTCATTGCTGACATCACCAACGATGATGAGGTACATGCCAGTAATATCGGTGTCGACAGTGATACCGATAATCAAGGTCAAGAATCACCCGAGTTGTTGGCAACATCGGTTGGTATGGATGAAGACGGAAGATTGGTTCCATCAACTTCGAATATCTCTTTACTTTCGTTGAATTACAGTCAAATGACTGCAAACTTGGCAAGCATACCTTTAAACTCGAATCAAACGGGTACATCATTTAACAATGGGTTGACGAATAATCCAAACTATGTCTCATCGTCTGTCAATCAGAATTCCGCCACTCAGGTCATTTACTCTGGTCCTTGGGTGAATAAAGCTCAAATGAGCAGTATAAATCAACAACGTTACAATTACTACTCTGGACCAGGTCAGAATCTTTCTCAATCTAATTTGAACGCACAAATATCAAATAGCTCAATCTCACCTGCTCCGGGATTATACAGAAAGTACTCCATGAATCAGCAACAACAACAACAACAAAGTGGTGTGTTAGTATCTCCTCAACCTCCATCGACGGGTACATTTTCTCAGTCATCGACGATCTCACCAAAGCCAATAATGGCAAGAGCAGATTCAATGACTCTTCGTGCTCCGGATTCTCCACCTTTAAATCCAACTTCAGTTGGTGGTTCGCCATCTGGATTCTGGCTAGGTAATGGGTCTCCTCCAAATTCTATTCCAAATGGTACATATTTGTCAAACAGTTATCTCACATCATCACAGGAATCAGGTATTAACAATAATGGTATTAATACTACAATGGGAACTTCAAGGACAAATTCCTTTGGTGTATTACCAAGTTGGAGGGTTCAAAACCAATTACAGCAATTACAAAATAAAATACAGAAACCTCAACTTCATCCACAACATCAGACACAAGCACAATCTCAGTTGCTTAAATCATCACCACAACAACTTCAACATCAATTAAGGGGTCAACCTATCCCAACACCAATGATGACTCGTCAAAAGTCAATTACTGATGAGACCCCATATGCATCAATCGGAAATAGATCACCAGATTTTGCACCCGTGGGAACATTACCACCGATGACACCATTGAACCTTTCCAGTGGTTCTATGATGAATGCAATGGGAAGTCATAGTGATACGTCTCCATCCCTTGATAAATCAAATATGGATGATGATCATGGTCATCCCGAGGATGATTTTTCGTCGAGTCGATCCGGATATCAACTCGATGAAGATGATGATAATACAGATGTTTTTGCTCAACAACATGATGTGGATGATTTATGAAAAAAGAAAGAAAAAAGAAATATCCGTACCTTACACACTTACTACATACTTAAATAAATAACTGAATAAATAAATATATATGTCTCTGTTTTTTTTTGTCTTTCATATGTATTCATTTTTAATTTGGCTTGAATAAAAACAAACTTGCAAGGCTTATAATTAGATTGTGTGTAGTTTTGAAATTAAATAAGACTACATAACTCAGGCTTTGAATATTAAGTAAATAAACCATAGAAATATACAAAAAACAAATACAAAAAATAATAAATAATAAATGGAATAGGGAATAAGGATATAGTCGGCTGGGGTGGGTACGATCAATCTTCGGATTCAGGGCTCTTGTGCTTTGGGTTATCAAACATATCTTCAATGTCATCAATTGTATCATCGACGAATTCTTCAATGCTGTCGTATATTTCCCCTAATTCTTCAAAAAATTTACCCTTGCTCTTCGATTTACCGTCTGACTTCTTGTCGTCTTCTCTGTCATCGTCATCTTTGTCGTCATTATCATCAACATCATCATCAACTTCATCATCATCATCTTCTTTGGCGCCATCTTCTTCCTCGCCACCATTGACTATGTCAGCGTTGTTACTCGTTGGAGTATCAGTGACTGTTGATTCAAGTGAAGTCGAAGTCGACTCGCCTGCCTCTGGACTGCTCGAAGATGAAGTTTCAGACGTAGCCGATGTACTAGATGAAGCTGACGAGCTCGATGAGGCGGTAGTAGTTGGATCAAATGGCTTGACAGGTTCCTCATCTACCGAGTCTTGTCTATACAACATGTCATACGTGGAGTTTTCATGGATTATCTCCAATGGGAATGAAACATCGGGATACGATAATACATCTTTCCAGCCCTCAGATAGTACGTTCATACTGTTGATGTATGATCCTTGACCCGTTTTCATCGTGGTATTACTTGCTGATGCGGTCATCGATAATGAATCACAGATGATATTGTAAACTTCTGTATTGGCAAATGGCTTCACTTTGATGTTTGTAGTTCCTAATTTATCGGTGAAATAAGGTCCTGTTCCAATGAAGATGGCACGCATCAACAATTCGGTGTTGTTGTACCCGTGAACTCCATGAGGTGTGTATTCACCGTGTTTCTTTTCCATGTCTTCCTTGGTGGTTATTGAATATCCAATGTTTGGAATCACCCATATAGGGGCGATTCTTGAACTGTATTGGTTTTCGAACTTACCACCAAAATTCCATTCCTCCGGTAAATCTTCTTTCAAAAACACTTTGAAGTTATCCTTCATCTTATGGTTCTTATGATTACTCAAGATCTCTTTGTAAACTTCATCTACTGGTACATCGGAATTTGGACGTAAACCAAATAATGGCCATCCATCCATATGCTCAATCTTGTGAAGATCGACCAATTCATCCAAATAGATCAATCTCTCATTCGAAGTTGGGGCCATACCGTGGTCCGATACAATGACAACATTGATAAGATCGGTCAAATTTCTTTCGTAAATTCCCAAGAATAATGAATCTAAGAAGTTATCAACGTAGATTAAACCTTTTTGTAATTCTTCACCTTCAACACCGTATTGATGACCTAATGAATCAATCGTTGGGACGTATGATAACATCAATTCTGGTCTTGATTCAATATCTCTATCTAACCAACCTAGCAATCTCTCAGCTTTGACGGATAAAACCTCAGAACCATTGTATTTGTCGACTTCCATCGGGTTTCCCTCTGGGAATACCACTTCTGAACCTGGCCACATGTGAATACCAGTAGAGATATTTTGGAAATAAGCGGTTTTCCAAACAGGTTCTCCACCCCACCAATCTGGGTTGAGACTTAAATTTGGATCTACGTTTATATATTGAGCGTGAGCTTTTGAATCAAAAAAAGTATTACCTACTATACCATGATCATTTGGGTATAAACCTGTAACTAATGTCCAGTGATTGGGGAAAGTGGAACTTGGGAAAGACGGAATCATATAAGGGGCACCATATGAGCCAATCATCAAATTATGTAAGAAAGGTGTCAACTCAGCTGAAATATAATGGGGATGAAATCCATCTAATGATATTAAGATTGTAGTTGGATAGAAATCATGTGTTCCATTGGACAAGAGAGTCTTCGGGATATTATTCATATATGCAGACGTCGATAATATACCATTATCATTGTATTTCTTGGGTTCGTCTTTTTGTTCTCCTTCAACAGATGAGGCAGAAGGTTCAGGGGTTGATAAAGAAGTCTTAACTTGAATAATGAATGCGATCAATACTAAAGTCGCAAGTAATAATCCCAGTGATAATCTGCTTACCATTTTCTTATACCTTTTCTTTTGTACCATATCTTGACCATTTTCATCGAACATAAATCTATGTATATCCTCATCATTTTCGTCTATGAATGAAGATTGAGATCTATTTCTATCGAATAGTTCTATCGTATCCCCAAGGTATTCAAATTGTTTCCTCTTGCCGAATTTAAATAAATTAGCCACGGAGGTCTTCAGTTTAGTAGCTATTGTCTGATCATTCAACTCATCTAATTGTAAGGAGATATTGTCTTCATCGAATACAGGACCTAATGAGCTTTCCTGGCCATGTTCATCTAGGAAGTTGTCTTCCAAATCCAAATTATCCAAACTTGTTACTGGATAGTCGACAGGGAATCCTCCACCGTTCGACATGACCACTACGTGATTATATTTATTCCTTATTTCTAATTGAGCAAAGATTGAGACTAAACACACAATTGGCGTGTAAATCCTTTGGTGGTTGTGTGGGACTCCAAATATAGCAGATTATACTTGTAATCAATTGTGCACATCTCCAGAAGGCTTTTAAAAGAATGCGCATCCAAATTACTTACCGATCACGTGCATTGTTTTTCGATTTATTTATATCAAGTATCGATATTTATATTTATAATATATACATATGGCGTCTATTTACAATCTATATGCATTCCAAAAACTATCCTTTGAGATATCAGCAACGGTCTTACTGTTCTGAAATACCTTATCATTGGAGTCAATATCATAGTAGTATATCTTATCAATAGGTAAGCTTTCGACGTAAGTCAATACCTTGAGGTAATTCAACCCAATTTGATTTACACCGTGAGAATCATCACTGAAGCAAAATTTCCCGCCTTTGGCAAGAATAGCATCAGCTATATCCCTTTGTGGGTATGGAGTCGACCAACCTTTTCTTATAGCAGCTGAATTCAATTCGATCAACGTGTCTTGCTCCACTATTAAATCTATATTTTGCAAGATTTGATCCCATACTTCTGGCCAATCTTCTTTTATGTCAATCTCCAGTATTGATTTCCCCGTTGTCACATCTCTATCGTCTTTGTTTACCATTAATCGTATAAGATCAAAATGTCCGACAACTTCTGGTCTCAGTAATGTTAACATTTGATATTGAATTTGGAAATACTCGAGGAATAAACCTCTGATAGTCTTAGTCTTACACGTCTCAATTGCAAGTTCCCATTTAGCTCTATCAAAATCAATCTCTATGCCATTGACATGATGAATTGAACCAACACATAATTGTAGATCGTATTTTGATTTGATTTCAATCGCTTTGGAAAGGTGATCTGTACCACAACCACCTTCGGTTTCGAATCCAACTATTAATTTTGTTCTGTTGGATTGGTCAGCATTACACTTAGCCTGTAAATCCCTTGCATGTTTAACATAATCCTCAAAGACGGTTTCTAGTACTTCACATGTATAGTGCTTTTCGACTTCCTCGGGATAGAGGAATTTGGCATCGTATCTGGGCATGTGCTCGGTGAGGCAGAAGACTTCGAAGTCTAGCTCAATTGCCCTGTTGACACATTCTTCTAGAGTATCTGCCGCATGTGATACATACTGCCCACTATGCGAATGGTGTGAGTGCATTATTGATATTTTATATGTGTATATGTGTATTCATGTATATACATATATAAGTTACTAAGTTGGCACAAGCCCACCCAAGTGAATTAAAGATCCAAGTGCAAGTGTCCCGGTGATTGCAAGCCAAGCGCGAGAGCCACGCAGCGCGCTCCCAATAAATCGCATCAAATCAGATCACATCACCCGATCTAACTCGCCTTGCCTTTGCACCCCCGAGAGACAGAACGTATATTTATGGTTTTACCGTGAAATTTGGTTGTATTGCTGGGCTTAGGCCGCCTCACCCGATAGCTATATAATTGAATAGATGATATACGATACATAGTGGCTGAAAAAGTCATACGACACCGGAGAAGCTGGGTGTCCTATTTTGGGGTCGCCTCTTGATTATATTTTTTTTCTGAACTCCCCGCCTTTCAAACGTCAATGCTGCAATGGCTGGGCAAATATGAGTCTGGTGTTCGATAAATCAACATCGTAGATAACTATGACCTTCCCTCAGAGTGCGCATCGCTCAGACTCTTTCTATACATATCCTTCTTGTAATCGTTAAAACTAAAAGATTTTCTATTCAAATTCAAAGGAGGTGCAGGTATGTCGATATCTGAACTTGATAGATCCTTTGGGGTGATTTCAGCGGATGAAAGTTCACCATGTTCAAACCCATGAGTTGTATGTCCTTGTCCATGTATATGATGATGATCCGAATGATGGAAAGGAGAATGAAACTGGATCTTTTTGTTCTCATCAACCACTTTTAATTTCTCCTTGATATCATGTATCACTTGATGTGGCAGTATGTGATCGA
Organism: Wenyingozyma nitratophila; assembly: GCA_030567875.1. NCBI lineage: Eukaryota > Fungi > Ascomycota > Pichiomycetes > Pichiales > Pichiaceae > Wenyingozyma > Wenyingozyma nitratophila. Next base: position 66,042 of record JAJLSW010000031.1, on the reverse strand, counting down.
GTAAATGTGGTCTTTGACCCGATGTGTATTGATTCGAAATTGTATCTGATATCACAGATGCATTATCTGTACTACTCTTGAGATCTTGCTCGTCGTCACGGCCGACGTGCGAAGCTCTTCTCTTGAACAATTGAGATTGCATATGTTCATAAGTTGCCCTTTCCGAGTTTCTCCTTTCTAATTCTGTAGTTGTCGGTTCAAAATCAGAAGTGGTGGTAATAGGGGTTGTAACAGTAGTACCGGGTGAATATTCACGTATTCCCGATGGAATATTGGAAGCGACAACGCTACTCTTCCTATTTGATTGTTCATTTTGAATCAATTGAGCTTCCAATTCACTCTTGTAGTTGTTCGTCTTTGTTCTTTGTAAACCTGGTACAGGGGCATATATGTTTTGTAGAGGAGTAGCAGAAGCAGGAGGAGGTGAACTCAACATGAACGAGCTCTCGGATGTACTTGTACCAGAGCCATCGGCTATATTGTTTCCGGTAGTGGCTTTCACGGGTTGAGGACTCAGTATATTTGGGTCTTTAGACATAGTTATCAATAGGTAAGTTTAGATGAATATACTGTGTTATATATATATCTCTATATATGATTGTATGGTCCACAATTGGTATATATAAAGAAGAAAGCAGCTCAATAGGTGACCAAGAGTGAACAATAGTGGTGATGCAGGCAGAAAGGCATAAGCAGACGGGGAGGGTGGGGCACATTGGCTCTATTTGCCCTCGGCTCGCGGTGCAGTGGGGTGGTTTTAGCTATAGGATCTTACATTTGGTATATCGTTGATTTATTGCTTTACGATTTTACACTTAATCCATATATACTTAACTATTGTCCTTTTTTCAAGTCACTTATAGAACCAAGGTTCCTCTGTGTATAGTCACGCCACTCGACCTTCAAAAGCTCCAAGATTCTTTTCTCACTGAAACTTTCTAGTAATACGGTCTTTTCTCTATCACTGAATAGCCCATGTTGATTCAATCCCATTGAATTGTCCTTTGCCAATTGTCTCAATGCTCTATTGAACATATCATTTCCAATGAAGTATAACCTAGATGCACCCAATTGACTGTAAGGAGTGTAAATTATATCGACTCTACGACATATGTCATTCAAATCTGATAGTAGCCCACCTCCCATATATTTCGACATATTGGGGTATACTTTGACCAAATCACATTTAATATATTTGGAATCCGTTAATTTCGTAACTAGTTGACATAAGGTATTTTGAAGTATACTAACATCATCAACACCTTCTATATACATGATCATATCTACATCTCCACAGTCCTTTGCTCCTCTAATGTAAGAACCAACCAATTGAAGTTTAATTTCGGGATTCACTTCTTTAATTGCAATATCCCTGATGAACTCATAATGATTTAATACCTCATCTCTTGGGATCCTTGCATTCCAATCATCGTGATACAACAAGCCATTTTTGACCACTCTTGGTAAATTAGGTTCTTTATCAACGATATCTTTTAAAGTCCTGTATCCTTTACTGTACCACCCATGTGCCACAGAACTTCCTACACCATTAACCGACGAGAAAAGTTTGAGAATACTGTGCTCTTCATCATTGAGAAGATTGTCTAGTTGATGTAAATTACCAGTCTTTGCAATCTCTTCGATCTTTAAAGCGATTTTATGACCTACATTGGGCAGTTTAATAGCATCATCGTATGTCAATACAGGTTTATCTGATTTCCTTATAGATTCAATGGCTTTCCTATAACTTATTGCTTTAAATCCAATAAGACCAGTTTTTGACTCCAAAGAATATTCCTTGGACATTTGACTCAAAATATCGATTATTCTATCGTTTGTAGATTGATTTTGCGAGGGAGATACATCCTTGCTCACTAATTTGCGTCTCTTGGATAATTGCTCATTGTCTGATGGTGAAGAGGGCGGACTGCTCATAGAAGAAGAAGAAGGGTGAAGTGCCAAAAGATCTTGCTGTTTCTCTGAAGAAAGTCGTTTCTTACGCACTTCTTTAGTCTCTCTTCCTGGAATTTCTCCTTTAGGAGACGAGAGTCTACTTGGCGATGAGGTCACAGGAGAGCCTAGTCGACTAGAATTAGTGATCATATTGAGAATACTTGATTTCCAATGAACTTTAACCATATACTTGTCTAGTTCGAGTAGTTCATTTGCCTGTATACAGTCCGATGCCCAATTGGAAGTGATTATGGGCAATTTTCCAATGGCTTTCAAGTCGGATGAGTTTTTGATATCAAGAGACTTCGTAATAACCTGTTGAACATCTGGTATTATTGCTTCCTGTGCTATTGAGTCGTTATAATCAAGTAATATTACTCTTAAATCTGAAGGCATGGTATTATTACCATTTGCCTTGCTCAAAGCGGATCTGAGATTATAGAACAGAGTAGCCTTGTGTTTTCGATATATCGATTTCTTGAATGCGTGTGGTTTAGAGTTGGCATTCTTGCTTACTAGAAGGAACCCTAATCCCTCGAATAGGTCGCTCATGATCACTAGTGTTGCCAAATTATGGGGCAAAGAGAGAGATAAAAGTATGCATATACTTAACTTCCCCAGGCTTCCTTACCACTTTGCCTTAAGAATGAAATAAATCTTTCTTGTTCGCGGCGCGATCTCTTCTTATCGATCTACGCCACAGATGTATTGCAGAGTTGCTATGAACTGGTTCTACGTACAGATCCAGCTATATAATGGATAGGAATACAGATGAAACTTCAATGATACCACAATCCACAATGTTCTAGTTTTGTACCACGACAAAGTAATAATTCAAGTGATATCTCACTTGAAAGTAGATTGTTACAAATATAAATTCTTGAAGATTAGGGTTCTTTAAATCTATAAGTTTGTACTTATATATGTACCTAAAAAATGTCATACAATCATATAACTAATACTATAAGGTAGAACAATAACTAATTACCAGTTATGTACCATTTCATAGCCATTCTCCCAAAATTGAGCCTGTGGTATCGCTTCCCCACACGCACCCACAACATCTGGCGTTGCCCTTAACTACGCGCATATTGTCGCGCCCTCTCGCCCACATGTGCGACGCGTCGCTTCGAGACAGCCGTTTTCGAGTTAAATTGATTTAAATTTTGACATCTTTTTGCCAGGACTTATGTGATACGGTGGTATAAATGAGAGGGCATTTCCTCAATTGGTGAGATAGTATCCTATCGCATTTAGGTTTTAACTTCCAAGTGTAATCTGATTAATCGTAGGTTATAAAGACATGTATATTGGTCACCTCTCTTTGTCAAGATACATATATACCAGACGTCATATGATCAGCAAATAAGTACACACAGCCGTACTTTCCTCTTTTTCCCTCTCCCGTTTCCTGCTTCTACTCCCTTTATCCAATTAGAGCCGCTTTAGTGTGTGTTAACAATATATCTATATTTAATATCTGAACATTATTAGAATTTTAAACTTCCAATCTACTTGAATCAACAAGACTAAGTAGACGAATAGAGTATATCGATATCAGGTATATCGATTTAACTCGGATCGATCATCAACCTCTAACCTCATTCATTCCGACTGATCTGAGAATCGAATCAGTTTGTCCATCGTTCCAAACTCATTTTTGTTGCCCACTTCTATATCTATAATTATCACATTCATAATATCCCTTTCCCCTATCCTTTCTTTCGGATCAACCATATATTAAACGATTCTTTATTCTTGTCGACAATGAATAGTCAGGTGTTTCCAGGATCTTCTCCTCCTCAAACTGGTGATCATTCTCAACAACGAGATCTCCTCCTTTCCTCCAAATTGAGCCCTCACCCTAGGGTTACCATTTCGGATACTGATAATGGGATCAATACTCCAAGTTTAAGTTCGATAGCTGCTTCAAGTTATAGTTTCAACAATAAGTTATCCGGCTCATTTAAAAGTAGTAGTTCTAATGGGAAGAAAAATAGATCTCGTTCAAGTTCATTGGGTGGTCTTAAACAGAAGCTTCAGAGTTTTACGGCAAACTCCTCAAATAATCTTAAATCAAATTTGAATGAATTAGGATTAAGTCCAAGAAATTCTATTGATGAATATGGAAGAAGAGATTCAGTTAATTCAAGCATGAACTATGACATGGATTCACCAATAAATAGGAATCTTAAGATTTATAACAAATTATTGATCACTTATTTATCATCCCAAGGTTTGAATGTTAATCCATTACGTTTAAAACAATATAAATACGCTAAAGGTGGTATTTTATCATCATCAGCTATGAAACCCACAAAGAACAAATCATTACAGACTTTTATCACCGGTAATGGTCAACTATTGTTTCTTCCGTATAATCCCGCTAAAAAGAGGGAACAATTAGTAGATGGAATTGTAGAAGACGATGAAGGCGATGATGACGATAGTGATAATGAGAATGATAATGATAATGATAACGATGACGAGAATGATGAAGATTCAAGCAATACCAATAATACCAATGTTCATACCACTGGTAATATTCAAACGAACAACTCCCATCATCCACATAATGCAACAAATCATACTTTTGGTATTATTGTCAAACTTTCTAAATCGCAAACTTTGAACTCTACTCTCAAGGCTAGCTATAAGATTGATGCATTAACTAGATGGCCTCATGGTCTAAACATTACACAAGAAGATGGAAGAGTTAAGAATGTGTTTAGAGAGAATTACAAAGTTTGTCACGATCTCAATTGGGATTTAGATTTGTCTAGTCCCGATTGTTTTATACCTTTCAACGCTAATACCGCCGCCACCACTACTACTGCTACTACTGCTTCTACCACTGGTAACAATAATTCAAATGCATCTAGTAATATGACAAAGAACTCAACCAACTCATCTTCAACAAATGAGTTTGAAGATGAGTTAAATTTCGATTTAGATTCGGAGTCGATATCAACGGGATTATCATCCAAGGTCTCATCGGTAGAATCGACAATGGTTTATTCAAACGAGCCTTCACAGAAATTAAAAAGAGTACAACTATTACACCCTAAGGATTTTTCTGATGAAAAAGATGACGCTATAAAGAACGCAGCTCCTAACAATCATGGATTCAATGTTCATAATTTAAATTCAAAACCTGAAAATGATATTTTATTCAAAGAGTCGGATAAAGATAGTGTTGTCAAGATTTTCAATCCCGGTTATTATATCTTCTTATTACCAGTTGTCTATCCTTTGACTACTCCCGAATCGGTATACACTCCATCTGCTGCAATTTGTCATAGATTGAACGTTCAAGTTGAAAAATCTATCATACCTGCTTTACCACCACCTCCAAGTGCATTCATGTCTACATCGCCAATACATACCAACAAGCAATTAGAACACCAAAACTTGAATGATTTTAACTCCAACAATGTTAACAATATGCATAAGGAGAAAAAGGGTAATTCATTCTTAAAGCATTTCATGGGTGGTAACAATAACAACAACAACAATAATAACACCATCAATAAAAACGATGGTTTAGTAACGTCGATTTCAAATACCTTGTCTCCTTTGGTTTCACCTTCAAGTTCATTACCCATTAGTATTTTAGGTGGTAATGGTAACGAATCCAAATTTAGCAAGAAGAATGCAAATGAATTGTATGAATTTGATTATCAATTACCAGTAGTTAGATTACCACCATCGGATGCTACGTCTACTTTAAACAAGTCCATCTATATAAATAAAGTTTGGAATGATGCATTAAACTATGAGATCTTATTACCCAGAAAATATATTCAATTAAGCTCGATCAATAACGTCAATGATAATTTCATGAAACATAACCAGGTGGTTTTACAATTGAAAATTATTCCCCTGGTAAAATCTCTGTGCCTTAGGAGGATTAAGATTAATGTCACCGAGAAGATTACATATATATCTAAGGATAAGAAGTTTGAAAAGGATAGCGGTCCTACAGATGCATCTGGAGTTAAAGAAAGGGTTGTTACATTATTGGAGATCAAGACTAGAGACAAAGGTGGATCTAATGCATTGAATACTCAAATCATATCTGGATGTGTCAATAATAACCTATTGACTAATTGCTATAACAATGGGAATTTGAATTCTGATAATAATACTGCGACTAATAATTCTAATTCTAATTTGAATTCTTTATCTATCTTAAAGAATAGAAGTCGTAGTAATAGTGGTAATCTGTTGATGAATAGAAGAAGATCTAAATCTCAATCGCCATTTGTCGATGCGAAGAGTAATTTTAATCATGGCCATAGTCATAACACTGAAGAACAAGAAGATGATATCGTTATTACGAATCCCATCAAAGTTCAGTGTCCTTTATCTTTCAGGTCTAATAATGAAACTGGGTTTATTCAGGATACCTATGATAATCTTATGAGAGGTCAAGGTGATATTAATGATGGATTAGTCGAAGAAAATGTCGATAATTTCAAAGATGAGACTATATCTCTATTCTCATCTTTATCTCATAACACCTGTAATAACGATATTGGTTCTGATTTCGGGTTTGGAAATGGAGATGGTGATGATGAGACGATATTATCGAAATCTAAAAGTCCACCGGGAAAAAAGATGGCTAGTCTCGTAGGTTTAGCCAGTGCCAATTCTATCCCACTGAGTTCATCTCACAACAACAATGCGACTAGCACCAGCAACAACAACAACAACAATTCGACGAGCGTTAATAACGTATTGACTTCATTTGATAATGGTTTCTATCCCGATGTTACATTTCATAATGTCAAGGTTAGGCATCGTATTCAATTTTGTTTTAGAATCAGTAAACCCGATGAAAAGGATCTTAAGGACGATGGAACTCCTAAGATGCATCATTATGAAGTTATTGTCGATACGCCGATTATATTTGTTTCACCATTTTGTGTTTCTGAGAATTTGGAATTGCCAAGTTATGAATATGCTGTTAAATCGAGTCTTGCTCCTAATAATGAATTTAGTTTTAAGAATGGGAATGATATTGATGGTGATGGGGAAGAAGAAGATGAGAATTCAAGGTTGCCTACGTTTGAACAGGCTACAAAAGCTACGGTTTTACCTTCTTCACCTATGATGAATCAAGGTGAGATGCTGATGAATAGTAATTTTCTCAATATGGATAGAAATTTGTCTAATGGTAGTTATACCTCTCAAAACGATGATTTTTTAAGGTCCACTACATTGTTATCGACATCGCCTTTATCAATTGATAGTGGGAGTAGTTTCAGAAATGGGAACAATTCGATATTCAACAACTTGGATCAGCTAATTGGTGAACTGCCATCGATTACAACACCTGTATCTAAGATGAGTCTGAATTCAAATGAAAATGAATCTTCTAAATTGAGTGAGTTGTTCAAGAAGGCAGAGAGGCCAACGTTGAATCATGTCCCCACGGAGTCTTCGATTAAATTTGACAGAGGTGATAACGACGACAAGGATGACCATGGTGATGAAGAGAGCTATAGTGGGGGTAGTGATGATGATCTTCAAGAGAATAGAGCGGGGTTACCTTCTTATGAGACCGTTATGAATGAGATTGAAAACAGGCAGGCTACTGGATTATTGACTCATAACTCTACGATTAGAATCAATGAGATTGAAAATGATGAATTGGAAGATGGATATTCGATCAATGATACGATCAATGGATTTGATGAAGCTATTCAAGTTAATAAGATTCTCAAATGAAATATTTCTTTTTAATTCCAGTTTAATTTTAATTTTATTTTTATGTATGTACATGATTGATTTTTATAGAGATATATGTATTTTCTTTGAATTTATCTGTTTTTAAAATTCTATTTATTTGATCAATGTTAAATCTGTAGTCTTGACGAACAAATCTGGTTCTTGTCTATAGATATCACCATTCTGGATCATCATATGTATAGATTCACTTTGAGTTGGCATATCACTTGGAGAAAGAGGTCTCTCCGGTGGCGATTCGAACAATGAACCAGCAAGGCATACTTCATTTGAGTAAGGGTCAAAGTTGAAGACGAGGTATTCCAAAACGTCTTTAACTTCATGCTGCACCAAACTTTCATCGATAGTCTTGCTCGAGTCTGAAGGTCTTTTCAGGATTGTGAATTTTTGCTTTGTGTTGAATTGATAGGTGATTTGATTCAATAAGATAGAACCATCTTCATGGGGTAAAGATGCAAAGGATATGAGTTTTGGCTTAGAGTTGAATTTCACCAATTCCCAACCGATTTTAATATCTTTTGGTAATAGTGCCAATCTCTTGGATAACCCAAAATAGACATAATCACATAGGATTGGATTACCCTTTTGGATATTTCTCTGTGCAAATAGTTTATTCACCTTGACAAAAGTTTCAATGGCCTGATTTTTATATTTCATAAAATTAGGCTTGTATTCAGGGTCTTTACCCATGGCTTTCTTATATTGATAAATTGACCATGTGTTGAATGCTCCAAGGTATGTGTTTTTAAACAAACTGTAGAAAAAGGATTTAGGTGCAATGGTTAACAATTTGAACAATCTTCCCCTACGTAATGGGATGAAACTGTCCATGGGGACACCAATCTTTGTGATCTTAGGCCTGGCTATAGCTGGTGCTTTACCCTTTGCTGATAAAGCACTTTTCTGTTTAGGACCAGCTGTGGATTTATTCCTTATTATCATTAGGGTTGTTGGAGATGCGATGATGGTCCTCTTGTTGAGTAAACCTAACCCCATTCTTAACGACGACGACAACGTCGAAGGATAAGAAGAAGAAGAAGAAGCGAGTAACATTATGTGAATTGTTAATTACTACTTTCCGGTGGAAAATAAATGTTATTTGTCAGTGTTATTGAGAATTAGAGATTAGAGATATTTAATTATAAATAGATAATATAATACAGAGACTAGTAGTATTGTACAGTTTTGGAAATGTCAAGAGTTTTTCTCGAAGTTTGTCCCGTGCGAGACTCAATTTTTTTTCTCTCTTTCTTTTAAGAAAGGGACAGAGGTGCGACACTCGAGGATGTTGTACAGGGTGGGATATAACTTTATTTCTTCGAGTTATACCTGTTGTTATTGTTGTTGTTGCTGCTGCTGTTGTTGTTGTTTTGAGGAGGGTTGAAATAAGTCTGAGGTGATTGAAGCTGTTGTAATTGTTGCATCTGACCCGTAGTATTAGCAGGGATTGCAGATGTTGAAGAAGATGATGGGATGTTTAACGAGGACAATGCATGAGAATTGGAATTGATCAATGGTGTTATGCCCGATTGAGAGACATTTAGGTAGTTGTTGATGTTGATATTTGACCATTCTTGTGATGAATAGTAAGAATTAGGAGAGGGGAATTCCATCGTCATATAACGAGAGGGTAATCCACCACCAAGAGGAGTTTGATCGCCATTTATAGGATTTGTAGTTGAGTTTTGTAAGTTGGGGAATGATCTTGATAAAGTTGAAAATGGTAAAGAGAATGAAGAAGGAGTTGAGAGCATTGGTAGTCTTGCATTTGCCTGAGCTTGAGCATGGGCTTGAACTTGAGCCAGTGATGCGTTATTGATAACATTGTTCATATTTGCGAGACTGCTATTATTATGAAGCTGATGATTAGCAGCAGCTGTTAATGCAGATGTATTATTATTGTTATTGTGATTGTTATTAGTATTATTATTATTATTATTATTATTATTTTGCATGTGGAAGATATTCGATTGTGTAGATGATTGAGTTGGAGAGATTTGTGGGATAGGTAAGGGGAATAATAAATTTGGGGATGTTAACGAGGTACCAGTAGTTGAAATTGGGGTTGATTTTGGGGAAGATTCGGTTTTAATTTGCTGCGATTGTTGTTGTGGTTGATATTGTTGAGGTTGTAAAGAAATTGGTTTTGTTGTATCTAAAGCTGAGATAGTTCTTGAAGAATCTGCTGAATTTATAGGTTTTGAATTTTGAGGGATTGTTAATGATAAAGTTGGTCTTTGCGAATGATGAGAATAGTTATTAAGGTTGATATTATTGTTGATATTATTGTTGGTACTACTATTACTGTTATTATTATTATTGTTATTACTAATAATGTTGGTAGTAGGTATTATTGGTTGGGAAGTGATAGATTTTGATGATCTTGATCTTGTTCTTGTTCTTGTTCTCGATGATCTTTCTTCTATCTGGATTTGAATTGGTAAGTTTGAATCTGATGAAGATAATGGGGAATTTTGATTATGTGGGGAATTTGTTGAATTTGATCTTGATTTCATATCTTTATAGGAAGGAGATTGGAATAAATTGTTTTTAGATTTTTTTTGCCTTTTCAATTGATGACTTGAACTTGGAGTTGAGTTTCTTGTACTTCTTTTATTGTTGTTGTTGTTATTATTATTATTATTATTAGTAATAAAAGGAGTTTCGATATCTGATTCGTTATCATCATTGATTTTTAAATCATCATCATTTAAATCATCATCATCTTCTTCTTCTTCGTTATTATCGGAATCATTCTGTAAATTAGCAATCTTCTTGTATTCATTTATAATATTTGAACTGTTTTGGAAAGAATTGATTATTCTTTTCACGTTATTCTTTGAAGAAAATTGGTAAACTTTTTCATTAGAGTTATTACCATTATCTGGAGTATTTTTATCGATGATAATTATAGCTATATCGATATTACATAAAATTGCCAATTCATATGCTTTCTTGAATACACCAATTCTTCTCTTGGAGAAAGTAACTTTTCTTGTCCTTTGATCCTGAATCTGTTCAATTTCGATTTTTCTTCTACCCATTATTTGATAAGTTTATTAAATAAATGATTTGAAGTGAAGTGAAATGGCAAAAAAGTGTTTATATGGTATTAAGTGGGATTAATCAATAGAAGAGAAAGGGGATAATTTATAAGTGAAGAGGATGTGAGTGAAGGGATGTGGAGTTATTGATGAAAAGAAATTTTTGGGATGAAAACCGTTGAGATGAATATTAAATAGTAGTGATATAATGAATCATGTAGGTAAAAAAGGGAACAAAGGGAGAATAGTACGATCTTGTGTTGCTATAAATAGATATTTGTCCTTTTTTGTGTTTTTTTTTCTTCGCTGTGCGTGAAGATTTTCTCGTTGTTTTGGAGGAGTTTGGTCTATGATGTCATGAGTGACCGGCGGAGATGGTTGCAGTTGTGAGCTGCGGGTGTATACTTTGATAAATGGGATGTGGGTGTATGCAGAGTGCGCATGTATATCGACGTAAGAGGCCTATATTGGCGGATTTAGATGTATATATGTATATATCAAATGAATGAATAGAGATCACTTGATAACGGGGTTTTGGTCAATGTTACACTTCTCGCAAAGTGTAATTAGAAGGAGGAGCCCAGAGACAAGAGCGCCGCCGTGCCTTTCTCTTTTCCAGAAAGCTGAGCGAGAGGAGCACGGCACGAGTCAATTTGCCACGAGTGAGTTGGGTTGGGCTGGGTTGGGTTGGTCGGGCGCGGGTGTGCGGGTGTGTGGGTGAGTAGTACGACTAAAAGCATGCCACACAGGCACAGATGGGTTTATGATGCACATATTCCATAAACACCCGTGCACCAGATCAGATTATCTATTATTTTCCTTTAAAGACTAAACCCATGGGTATGCTGGGGTATGAAGAGGGTTGGTGCAAGGAGGTAGTTAGATATCCATCTTCCCAGCCTAAAACAGTGGTGCTAAAATCCGTCAGTAACAAACGTCGCGCGCGCTTTTCTACTGTATACATTGGGCGAGCACCTGCCCGATCGGGGCATTGGAGGTGCGCCGTGTGGTGCTTCGCGAGCCGTCCCCCATACTTAATTCCCCGTGGTGTGTGGTGTTTTACCGCGTTGGCCCACCTTCCCTGGCCAGTCACACCCTCTTCACAGAGCGAAAAAAAAAATTATTTTCTCTCCTCAAGCTCATTTTCATTTTTACACTGTGAAAGAGTTAGAGTGCTTGTTTGTGTGTGTGCGTCCATCCCAATCTCTCTCTCTCTCTCTCACATTTTTCATTTTATCAATATATTATTTTTAACTAGTTTGATATTTCATCACTTGTTTAATTCAAATCCCCTGATTCATATTCGTTAAGTACTTCCATTTACAACAACAACATCCCAGCATGAAGTTAAATATCGCTTACCCAGCTAATGGTACTCAAAAATCCATCGAAATCGATGATGAACATAAATTAAGACCTTTCTACGAAAAGAGAATGGGTCAAGAAGTTGAAGGTGATTTAATCTCTGATGAATTCAAAGGTTACATCTTCAAGATTACCGGTGGTAATGATAAACAAGGTTTCCCAATGAAACAAGGTGTTATGATCCCAAACAGAGTCAAGTTATTATTGGCCAAAGGTCATTCTTGTTACAGACCAAGAAGAGCCGGTGAAAGAAAGAGAAAGTCAATTAGAGGTTGTATCGTTGGTAACGATTTAGCTGCTTTATCTTTAGTCATTGTCAAACAAGGTGATGCCGATATCGAAGGTGTTACTAACGACCAAACCCCAAAGAGATTAGGTCCAAAGAGAGCCAACAACATTAGAAAATTCTTTGGTTTATCAAAGGAAGATGATGTTAGACAATTTGTTATCAAGAGAGAATTAACAGGTAAAAACGGTAAAACTTATACCAAATCTCCAAAGATTCAAAGATTAGTTACTCCACAAAGATTACAAAACAAGAGATCTAAAAAATCATTAAAGATTAAAAACGCTCAATTACAAAGAGAAAAAGCTTCAGAATATGCTCAATTATTAGCTAAAAGATTACATGAAAGAGCTGCTGAAAAAGCTGAAATCAGAAAGAAGAGAGCTTCATCTTTATAAATAATTTAGATGGATATCCCATTGTTGACATTTATAATGGGATGTTTATTTATATTCTTTTGACATCTTTTTTGATGTTGCAAAATGTTATTTAATTAATAAATTACTACCTTTTTAAAAAATAAGAAGAAGAAGAAGAAGAAGTAAAACAGTAAAAACTCGAATCTACTCTATTTGATTCATATGTATTGTAATAATCTTTACTTAGTAATTTAAATCTTTGTCATAAATAGTATTGAATCATATTTATTTGATCTATATATTTATATATATGCTCTGGTCTCATACTATTTTTTACTATCAAAGTACTATTTTGTTATATATTATCGTTATTAATATTATACTATAGCACCGTACTATTTTCATATCATGGTTATTCTATCAAAATATCAGAAGATTTCACACGTAAACTTCACTATAACTCTCCACTCACCAATCATTGAAAATTCACTTAATAGATAAGATAAAATTTTTAAGATGCTCTGTTTTTAGTCATGTCGTATATATGTATCAAAAAATTCTAAAATACATTTTCATTAATTACATTAGTTATTATACATCACCCTAATTATTTATAAGAGACTTTATATTTTGTAACACATCATCACTGTTGATCTCATCAATCTTATTGAATTTGAACTTCTTTTCATATTTATCCTGATATTCTTGATATCTAGTATCTTGAAGTAAGATCTTGATATGTTTGGCAAATCGATCCTCGGGAATTAATTGATTTGTTAAAGGACACATGATAAGTTTGGCATTACTATTCTTTTGATTATTAGTCTGTTGTTGAGCGGTTGATTTGAATATACGTGATTCATTCGATGACCTTACTTTGATTCCCTTTCTCAAAGGTTTATTCTGTGTACCTTTATTGTTTTCAACTGTAACTTCTTCATTTTCATCTTCAATCTCATTTGCAGTTGCAGGTTCGGTTGAATCAGCTTTTTCCTGTGGTTTAACATCCGTTATAAGTAAACTGGCTCTCTTATCTAGTAAACTTCTCATCTCAAGTTCATTCTTATTCAAGGGTAAATTCAACTCACTAACCATCTCTAATTCAGTAAATTCAATAGTCTCAACAACACTAAATTCATCCCAATTAATCGAGGCATATTCCCTATCCAATTTCAATTGCTTACTTATCTTATCACTCGTTTCTCTATGCCTCTTCACCTCAATCTCCGCCCTTGTATAACTATCGTCTAATATCTCTTGATGGTTTCTTGAATCAATATCTTCTAATTCTAATACATCTCTATAGATTTTAAGATAGTATTTGAATAATCGATGCATACTAGATTCATCCCTATCATTTAAAAACTCAAATTGCAGAGGATTTAACGAATTTAACGGATCGTTGATATATTTGATCAATTTATCTTTGTAATCATTACCATTAACACTTATCAGTTGTGCCGTTAGCTTTATTATATCTAAATCGATTGTAGCCAGTTTATTGGACTCAAGGTTTAAAAACTTGTATTCTCTGACTTTTATATCATCCATTGAACTATCTGTCACATCTTTGTTCTCATTTGTATTACTAGCATCATCGTTGTTCAAGGAAAGATAAAACCAATGGTATTCATTATCGGGTTTCAAAAACTCGAAGCCTGACTTGTCAACCAGCCTATGGTACATCTCCTTGTTCTTCTTGATTGACTCATTTGTCTTTATGATCTTCTCCTGTATCACTCGTGGTATCTCCGTCATTCTATACTTTTAACATACCCACCGTCTACCCGTTTAGATAAAACAATCGTGCATGGCAAAAAGATTTTTATCTATACTTCTGTCTCTCATACTGATTTCACTTTTCCAGGCTTATCACTCCACGACGATCGTCCAGCTTTTTCGTGAACTACTACTTCTTTAGTTAAGATTATATATAGGAAAGGCATATATTTAGTGTGATCTGCCTAGGTTTCCGTATTTCAAGATAAAATAACAGCCATACATATAGTATTAATGAATGGTTGTCACATTGAATATATACTGTCAACTGGTTTAACCCATAACTTCATTGAGTGAGCATTAAATAGACCTAGTTGTATATATCTATATGACTTTTCTTTTTGGTGGTATTTGAGTTTTCAGTTATGTTGATCGGCAAGTCTTGAGTTGAACTATACCAGAAGACTTGGAGGCTGATATATTCGGGGAGAAGGTGGTCCTCTTAATATACATACAAATATACATATACGTATATATAAATATCAAAATATATATACACCATATATGAACACAATCAAATGATGGCTGTGTCCACTAAATGAAAACAATCCACCGCCTTGAATGTTTGTGTTTGGGGGATCCCCGCCCCTTGTCTTACTACGGTGTACAGTACAGTATCTATGTATATATATTGCTCTTTATTTTCAGTTGCTTAATGCGTATCCTGGAGTTAGAAAAAGTGATACTATATCAACCCAATGAAGTTTGTTCTGGCTACTCCACGGCTGGAGTATCCACTGTCCGGTATGTCATGCTCTAAAATCTCCATGTGTCTTATCGGAGTTTATTCCGTTTACTAACTTACTTATTCGTTTAGAGATCTACATCGATCAGAATGATCCCGGGACCAAAATCACGCCTAGGGATATTTCACCATCTAGGATACCTGATTTGAGGCATCTTTATATCGAAAAAACTAGATCTTTCAAATTTGGGAACATGTCACTACTGGCCATTTCTACCAATTTGACAAATGCTACTAAGAATGATCTATCCAAGGTCAAAGTATATGAATGTGCAAAGAATGACGACTACAGATTGATACTGGAATTAAAAGATGTGACAAAAACTTCGTCTGATTTTGTAGTGGATATAGGATATGCCGATAGCCATCTTTTGACTTGCTCCAATAGAGGATTAATAACCATCCACGATCTGAGATTTTACAATCTTGATTCTGGTTCATTCTCTCACATAAAAGCACCGGTGTTCTTTGCACAGATAAATGAGCCTGCTGAGTTCGTCTCCATATGCGAGTACGAAAACTCAGTTTTCACTGTCATATCCGGAGGTTACAACAACAATCTAGCTCTATACGATCTTGGTCCAAGTTATCATGATTTTCAAGTGAACAACAAAATCTTGACCAAGACGGATGAGAATTGTACACATTCATCACCTCTCTATTCGATTATTCTCAATGGGATTAATGATCACCCATATATCTGTGCATACAAGTCAATAGTGAAAGTATCTCCTGTCTGGAAAGTGAAAAACGTATCAAAGAATGATGATTTCACTTGGATCAAAAATGCTATTTTTCTATACACCGTTGACACCAATTCTTATAATTCATCGTTATCTACTGATAATGAAATGGAATCACATCAAATCAAAGAACATTTAATACTAAGCATCACAAAATTCGGTAGGCTGAACATTTATAACACGGTATTATCAAGGCAACCTATAGAGACATATACATTATCAAATCATTCCCTGATATTCGTGAAACAACTTAATCTGAATCGAATTATATTTGCAGATTGTCTTAATACAATTGGAATATTTGATTTGAATCAGGAGATGATAACAGAAACTTACAAAGTCCCCATTGGTTCTATATCTTCGATATTAGCGTGTAATTTACTCCATTCTAATATTAACATCCACTCTCTTACGACAATGACTAGATCCAAATCGAATTCCTCTAATTTCTCATTGAATTCTGTTTCTTCCGATGATTATGAATCTCCATATCATAGGAGAAAGAGACAAATGATTGTTGAACCGAAACTTAATGTGTTGGTTTTCATCGCAAGTATAGATAAATCATTCAAGTGTTATAGGTTGCTAAATGAGAATAAATTCAACCTCGTCTTTTCGAAAAAAGTTTCATCCATCGTTCCGGATATGACGCTGATTACCAACGAGTCAAACTCTGATTTGTTAATTGATGTTTTTGATTCTTTGGATTTCACATATTACAATAAGAAATCTTCGAGCCTGCATTTGAATGGAGGTCAGTTTAAGGATTTCGATACCAATACCACAACCGCTATAGCCATCAATAATGATAATGAGAACAATGAGAATAAAAACCTTATTCATACGACAACTTAGACTACAAAGTTAATCAATAATTAGTTAATAAATTAGTCACCAAATAAATAAATAAATGAATACATAATATATAAGACAAGTTTAATTTCACGCTCAACTGTTTTGTGACATAACGTCAACATAACCTCTTCTTGGACCTCTCTTCTTCTTACTCAAACCCCCTGGGGGGGTAGAGATATTCAACAAATCATCGATCGAGTTATCAATCTTTGGCTTTCTACGTGCTCCAGGAGCAAGGGGTACAGATGGTGACGATCCTAGTGGTGGTGTTGATCCTGGTGGCCCACCTGATATTGAGGGTGATCTAGATGATACTGCACTTGGCGGGCCACTGATACTCGGTAATCTAGATGATACTGCACTTGGCGGGCCACTGATACTTGGTAATCTACTTGGTGGTGCTGTACCTGTTCCACCTTCAGGGATATTAGCCATAGATTTTTTAGGTTTTAAAGATGGTGGTGGAGGAGCGCCGTTTGAGCTCATTTGCTCATCAGCTGGCGCATTTTTATTGATCCATTTGCCTAGTTTTTCGTCGAAATAGAAAGAGCTTTGTTCACCCAATTTAGCCTTAATTGGCTTAGGTTTACCATCATCCTTCTTCTTACCGCTTCCTAACCATCCAAACCAACCATTTTCACCATTTTCGCCTGCTTCACCTTGGTGTTTCTTCTTGGCTTCTTCTTCGTCTCTCTTCTTTTGCCTTTCCAATCTTTCTCTGTTCTCCTTCTCTTCTTTCTTTCTTTGTTCTTCACGTTGACGCTCTTGTTTCTTTCTTTGAGCAACGGCATAACTGTCCTCGTCGTCGTCATCATCTTCATCGTCAACTACATCATCATCATAGTCATCATCGTATAGATTCTCATCGTTGCTGATGCTCTTTCTGATGACCGTATCATCATTGGAGTCTTCTTGGTATTCTGTCTCTTGAGTTGATCTATACTTAGGTTGACTGAATGCATTGATAGCAGAGGAGTTACCAGCTGGGACAAACATGTGGCCACTTGGTGGTGGTAAATCGTCATCGTTTATAGGTTCTTCATTAGGGATGCGATTCTCAAAGTCATTAAATTTGTAGTCATTATTTTCAACTTCGTTTGACTTGGTTTCTTCAGCAACTGAAGCTTCATCGACGGTATGTTGAACATCAGCAGCTGGTGCATGATACCCACCGTAACTATAATAGTCAAAACTAGAGAGATTGCTACCGGCATCTCCAACAACATTGTTGTAATTATCGGTATCGGCGGAGTTATATTTCTCCTCGAGGCTTTCTTCCTCCTTGTTGTCCGATGAGCTCTGGCCTACTGGTGCATAATGATTAGTCGTATGATGTAACCCAGATGCACTTGATTTTGGTGCATAAGGGTTTGCTCTTGTAACCGACGCATTTCTTGAAGTAGGAGCATATGGGTTTCTAGAAGCAGATGGTCCAGGGGACGGTCTTCTACTAATAGATGGTGCGTATGCATTCATATTTGGAGGGGCAAAATCAGACAATGCGACAGGTGGTGAATTAGTGGCGGCGGTAGATGCAATAGTAGTTTTACCAACTGTTGGTTCTGTCGAAAGCTCACAGTCGACCTTTGGGAGAATCTCTGTCTTTATGGATGCAGCTTCACTGTTTGCCGCTGTGGCATCATCTACATATTCATCGACCTTTTCAGGTGGTGTATACGCATCTTCGTTGATATCGACACCATCGACGTCTGGTTCTAGTTGTTTTGTAAGAGCAGCAGTTAAATCATGGAACGATTTTTTGGATGCAATCTGTTCGGCTATCTTAGCAGCTGGGGTTGGTGTATCAAACGTTGTTCCGATTGGTGCATACTTGGAAGGCATTTTCTTCAAGGTGTGAATCGATGGAGAAGCTGCAACAGGGTGGTTAAGTTCTTGTTGAGACAGACCAACGGACATCTGAAGTGGCGAAGACATGGCTGACGAGTTAGCAGTTGCAACATATGGTCTCTTTGGTGACACAGTGGTATCAAGAGCTTGACTGACTACAGGTAGAGGTTGAGGTAGAGGTTGAGGTTGAATAGCAGAAGCAGCAACGTATGGTGCATATCTACTGATTGCTGTACCTGACTGAGCGGTGGATCTTCGGGACAACACTGGTGGATTAGCAGGAGTGGAGTGCATTGGTGGCATTAACCCATTCAAGTTAGGGCTGCTGTTGTTGCGATCTTCCGTCATACCATATGGATTGGAACTTAGGATTGGTTGCTGTTCTTGTGGCTGATAACCCGGAGTAAAAGTAGTAGCCGATGGTGCAGCGTAAGACAAAGCATTATGAGACATCGACGATCTCAGCTGAGGAGCAATACCGGTCTGCGGAATAGAGATCATTGATTGGGAAGGGTTGAATCTCGAAAGATCAACGTTTGAACGGGATTCACTCAATGATGGAGAGAAATTCGAAAATACACCTTCCGTCTTAGCTGGACTTGGAGCAGCACTGACATCTTCGCCTGAGACAAATTTGTTAAAGCTCTTGTCAAGTTGACCCCATAGCTTCTTGCTAGTAAACCAGCCAGAGCTATTTGAGCCACTAACAGAAAGTCTATCGCTGAGTCTTTGATGAGAGATAAAACATTCTCGCGTAATATAGAATGGCTTTCCCTTCATCACCGAATCGATAAATTCAAGGTATTTTTTGGCTTCAGCCAAGTACCCATAATCGGCTAACGTACCAGCATGGTTGATCTTTATTGGCAAGGTATGTGGGAATCCACTAGTCAAAGATGGCACAGAACTGCTAGGAGCAGCAGATGATTGTAGGATAAACTCATAAATTTCCTCAACGATCATAGAATCAACACTTGCAGAAGAACTAGAGTTCGAATTTTGATCGTATACCGGGAAACCAGATAATAATTTGACTATCAGGCTATAGTCATAGTAACCAGAATCGGAGAATAACTTGCTCAAATAAATTAAAATATTCTCAGGGTGTGGGTTGTTCAATAGCGTAAATGGAATGAACGCATTGAAGTTCTCAATAAATAATTTCTCCTTACCCACAAATTTATTTGAGCTGAAATCAGAATCAAATGTCCTGAGGAAAAATGCTAAATTCTTTTGAATAGCATTCGTCTCATCCATATTATATTGCACATATAATTCAATGATCTCAACAAAACATGATTTGCCAATCAGATTAGCGACTAAGAATGCCATTGCCCAATCATTTTCACTAATTGCTAGTTCCAAGGCCGCTTGCTTATTACCTTCTTGTAGGTTGCTATAGATTCTCATAAATCCACTTTGATCAAGTTTATGGGTGTTGAATTGCTTATTGTTATTTTGCAGCTGGGACAAAGTGAAAGATGAAACAGACGAAAATTTATTCGACTCCATGAAATTTTCACTCAACTTAATTCCTGGTTGAAATAATTCGACAATTTGTTTGGTGTAAGAAGGCTTCTTGAAATCGGAGCTGGTATTTATTTCGTTTATCATGATTTTCAGAATTGACCAAATTAATTGTTGTGAATTGGTAACAGGATCGTTGGGTGAGTTGACACCAACAAGGCTCAACTTATCGGTGACCCATTTATCCAAGTCCTTTCTTTTACTTCTGTTCTTGGATAATGGTCCAGGGAAGCTTGCAATCAACTTTTTCTCGTCGTTCAAAACGGTGTTTGACTCAACGACATACAATACCGACTTATGGTTTCCATAAGCATCATTGGTTGGGATAGACTTGGCAACGCTTGTCAGTCCTGACCAACTGAAAGTTGGCCATTGCTTCAATACCAAATTCTCAGGGTTGATCACAACAGGTGCAGGTTGCATAGATTTAGACATATTTGGAGGGACATTTCTGTTTCCACCTCTTGTTGGCGGCAACAAACTATTCTTTCTGTTATGTACTTTTGGTGATGTAACCGAATCACTTGGGTGATTTTGACCGTAGACGCTATGTAATGGCTGAGATTGTGTTGGAAACTGTTGTTGATGGAGTTGAGGCTGCATTTGTTGGTGATGCAAAGGTTGTTGACCTTGTTGAGGTTGCTGCATCTGCTGCGTAGGATTGTAAGGAGCATACTTGCTAGCTGGCATACCAGGAGCCATTTGTTGTATAGACCTTTGGGTATTGGGTTGATCACTGCTTATACCAAGTCTATTAGGATTGAACCTATTAGTGCCTTGAGAAGCAGCAGCAGCAGCAGCAGCAGGTTGAAAAACACTGTTACTAATTGGATTATGCAACATAACATTTCCTTGACTAATAGGAGAAGAAATGCTACCGTTTGAGACATTGGAGACCGCTCTTACATGTCCATTGGCTGGAACATAAGGGTTGTTTGGTTGGAAAGGTATTTGAGGTTGGAAAGATTGCTGATGTTGGTGCTGAAGTTGATGTTGTAGTGGTTGCTGAGGAGGAGCATAAATATTAGGTGGCTGAGACATTGCATCCAATCCTGATACTCCAGTACCTAAAGGACGATACATATTACCACCTTGTTGTTGCGGAGGAGCCTGCAAAAATTGTTGCTGAGAAGGTTGAACACTAGGTGCATATGGATCTGGATTTGGGGAAGCGGTGCCACGAGGTAGTTGTGTAGCCGGCGCATATGGATTTTTGGGCATTGCAACTGGAGAGGTCGGTCTGTAAGGATTTCTTGGGCTTGAAGTATAATGTATAGAGACATTGTCCGCCATCGCAGCATGTGCCAAAGCTGGTGATCGTTCGATTACCTCATATGGATTCTTTAAATGCAAAGAAGATACTTGCTCCTTTACTGGCATTGGCAACTCGTTGAAAAAAGATGCCTTTGGTTTCAGAGTCCTAACAGCAGTCGAAACAGGAGGAGGCATGGCATTGACTTCTTGACTGATAACATTTGCATGAGGTTGGGGGGTGCTATGGAGGCTTTGACTCTCTATTCTGGTATAGATATTTTCTTGTGGTGGTGGGGCAATTTTTGGAGGTTGAGTCTTTGCTAACATTGCCACAGGGAAATCATACGCGTCAGTCTTTTTCTTTCTTTCGGCTAGCTTTTTGTTTGTAGGAGATGCAACTGAAATGACGCCGGGAGCTGCAACGGATGGTGCTGGACTAAACAAATTGGCACCTGCAACTGGAATATTTACATTTGTAGAGGGGGTGTATAATGCGGAGGGTACATTCTCTGCAACAAGAGATTGGGCAGGTTGATACCTATTGCTTGGTTGATATTTGTTTTCAACTGGTGCTACAGTAGCAGGTAGAGTTGCTGGTTCTTGGCCTATTTCAGCATCGCCGTCATCCAAGAAGTCGTCATCCATGATATCATCCAAAAGCAGTTCATCATCCTCTTCCAAGAAACCAAAATTGTCTCCAGATTCATTTTCGTTGGACTCTTGATTTCCTACAGAAGATATGATGACAGTATCGTCCTTTTGGATTTCCTCGTCTCTGTTACCGTAATTTTCGTCTATGAACTCCTCTTCTTCTTCTCCTTCCCCTTCTTCTTCCTCATCCATCAAAGAGATTATGTTACTATTGCGGTTCTGGCGGGGTGTTGGGTGAAAAACGGAAGTAGAGTCGATTTCTTTCTCTTCTCCATTCCGTTGAATATCATCAGTCTCTGAGTTTTCATTCTGCTCCATAGATTGATTGAATTGCTCTTCGTGATCTTCCCACGGCATAACTTCACCACCTTCTAATTGTTCGTATTCAATGCTTTCGTCATTTTCTTCAGGAGCTAAGAAACTAGACGACTGGGCTTCCTCTTCCCATGGCAGCTTTTCATTAGAGTTTGATCCGGCAAAAAGAACATCTACATTTTGTTTGGTGTGATCCTCAACAGCGTCTGCGGAGACGTCATCCCAAGGCATCTTTTCATTTTCTTCGGATTCTTTAAAGAGGTCTTCATGATTTGAATCATAAGAGGGTTGGTCAACGTTTTGATCAACATTGCCGTCTTCTAATGGTTTAGGTTCTTCCTTTGCTTCAATATGTTCTTCAACCGATTGTGAAGATTCTTTCACGTCCTTGATAAGTGAGGCTATTCCGCTTTCCTCGAGATCAAGATTTTGTTCCTCAGTATGCTCATTGTTATTCGACACTTTCGCATCTTCGTGATTGTCAACACCATTATCGTCTAAAACAATTGGTTCTTCTGATTGTGATAACAATGGTTCTCCCTTGATGACTTCTGTGGGATCAATTTCACCATCTGATTTCTCTTGTGAGTCTTCTTGTTCAACAAAACCATCTTGTGAGGGAGCTTCTTCGGGCTCATGAGATTCAACAGTTGCAGGTTCTTCTATTTGTTTAACTGGTTCCGGAAAATATTTGCTTTCTTTGTCATCAGGGGTACTGTTATCGCCATGGACTTCAGGTAGGTCCAAGGGAGTATCATTCAACTCTTCCTTGATAGCCTCGTTTGGAGTTGAGGATGTTAGGGTTGGCTCATTTGGAAGATCTTCAAGGTGTTCATGAACGCCAGCAATCTCTTTATGGGAAACCATATAATCAGTTAATTGTTCATGAAACTCTTCGACTTCTTTTTCTGGCGAAAGATTTTCAACGTCTGCTTTTTCTTCCTCCTCCGACGTGGCTTCTTGTATCAGACTCGAAGATGTATGTTCATGACTCTCAATAATAGCATCAGAATCTTCAAGGAATGAAGTCTCGCGTATATGATCATCAGACAAGGGAGCTTCAAGAATATGTAATTCATTGGTCGCCTTAGGCTCAAAGTATGACTCTTCTGTTACTGATGCTGTTGGCTCTGTGGTAACATCTGAGAAACCAGAAACGAAACCAGATACGGCTAACTCTTGTGGGACCTCTCCAGTGGTGTCAACTTGAGCAGAATGCTCTTCAACCATTGAATTTTCAAAAACATTTGCTTCCGGGATAACAACTTCGGTAAGAGACACCTCATTAGCTTGTTTTGAAAAGCCAATGTCTGGTGTTATCAATGCTTTCACCTTATCATCAGTCTCCTTTTCTTCACAGTTTGCCAATTCTTGTTCATTGGCAACATTATGTAATTGCGGTACAATATCAGCTGGGTCATATGATTCTTTGGTTACAGTGCCGGCAGTTGCCTCGGTGACTTCATTTGCTTCCTCGACTTGATCTTCAATTTCAGTGGATTCTTTCTTTGAACCAATGGTTTCAGTTTCAAGCAAGTAATCAGTATCAATCTATAATAAATTGAAAGTTAGTATACTGCTATTGCGCCTATCGAAATAAAATTTGGTCGAGTGGGTAGTATGGGGAGATGAAATACTTACAGTTTTCACTTGTTCGGTCAGATCACTTATATCCTGGTGAGTATTCGCCTCCGTAGGGGCTTTAATGTCTTCAGCATCCATGATGTAGACAAACGGGATCAAGGTAAGACAACTAAGATCTGCAATAAAGGGTGAATTGAGTGGCAGGCGTTGTATAAGTCGATTTCAAAAAGGTGAAAGAGCCAATTGTAAAACATATGATCTGTGTTGACATATGTCTTCAACTTTCCTCAACGCCAACACCAGCCGAGAGAGAGCTCGCCTGCAGTGGCTCGCGTCGGCGACCCGCGCTCGTTTCCTTTTTTTTTGCTTTTAATTTAATTTTTTTAATTTTTTTTTGGGCTTGCTTCTACCAACTCAAAGTGTTACCGATATGACACTGGACTGCACTATTAATAGTAACTATATACGGATAGACGAACATGGCTGTAGGTGTCAAGGGTCCAAAGACAAAACAAAAGCTCCCACCGGAGAAAGAGCGTTTTTTACAATGTTGTGGTGACATTTCATTGGAGCTTGTGGCTTCTTTGTCAAAAGCAAAAGATATCAATCTAAATGGGTTAATTATTAGATATTCTAAGAAGTACAAGTTGAAACAACAACCAAGATTAACCGATATTATTTCATCCATTCCAGACCAATATAAGAAGTACTTGATACCAAAATTGAAGGCCAAGCCAGTCAGAACCGCCTCTGGTATTGCGGTTGTTGCTGTTATGTGTAAACCTCATAGATGTCCACATATTGCTTATACCGGTAATATCTGTGTCTACTGTCCAGGTGGCCCGGATTCCGATTTTGAATATTCTACACAATCGTATACTGGTTACGAACCAACCTCCATGAGAGCTATCAGAGCTCGTTACGATCCTTATGAACAAGCAAGAGGTAGAATTGAGCAATTACGTCAATTGGGTCACTCAATTGACAAAGTTGAATATATTATCATGGGTGGTACATTTATGTCTTTACCTAAGGATTATAGAGAAGGATTCATCACACAATTACACAATGCTTTAACCGGTTATAATGGAACCGACATCGATGAGGCAATACAGTTTTCTCAGCAATCTCTAACCAAGTGTGTTGGTATCACGATTGAAACAAGGCCTGATTATTGTACAGAAACTCATTTGAACGATATGTTGAAATACGGTTGTACAAGATTAGAAATAGGTGTTCAATCTGTATACGAAGATGTTGCTAGAGATACCAATAGAGGACACACAGTTAAAGCAGTGTGTGAAACATTTGCCTACGCAAAAGATACAGGTTACAAAGTTGTCAGTCATATGATGCCTGATCTACCAAACGTTGGAATGGAGAGAGATTTGGAACAATTCAAGGAATATTTTGAAAATCCCAACTTCAGAACCGACGGTCTCAAATTGTATCCAACTTTAGTTATCAGAGGTACCGGGTTGTATGAACTATGGAAAAACGGATTGTACAAATCATATAATGCAAATGCTTTGATCGACTTAGTCGCTAGAATCATGGCCCTGGTACCTCCTTGGACAAGAATATACAGAGTTCAAAGAGACATCCCAATGCCTTTAGTTACCTCGGGTGTTGAAAATGGTAATTTAAGAGAATTGGCGTTAGCAAGAATGAAAGATTTTGGTACATCATGTAGAGATGTGAGAACAAGAGAAGTTGGTATTCAGGAAGTTCATCACAAAGTCCTACCAGATCAAGTGGAGCTAATTAGACGTGATTATTACGCCAATGGAGGATGGGAAACATTTCTGTCATATGAAGATCCAAAGCAAGATATCTTAATTGGTTTAGTTAGATTGAGAAAGGCCTCTAAGAAGTACACATACCGTAGAGAATTTACGAGTCAACCAACATCGATTGTTAGAGAATTGCATGTTTACGGTTCTGTAGTGCCACTTCATTCGAGAGATCCGAAGAAGTTCCAGCATCAAGGTTTTGGTACTCTTTTGATGGAAGAAGCTGCAAGAATTGCCAAGGAAGAACATGGATCCGAAAAGATCAGTGTCATCAGTGGTGTTGGTGTGCGTAACTATTACGCAAAATTAGGTTACGAGCTTGATGGCCCATATATGTCCAAGATTCTCTGATGGCTTCACATACTTATATATATATATATATATATATATGTATATATGCACGTGTAATATACAACAAATACAATAAATAGAATACATAACAAGGCAAGCCAAGGAAGAAGACACGCCCACGGCGGTGAAAAAGAATGTTTTGTAAGCGCGACCACTAAGCGACGAGTATAGAGGCACCGCTCTCTGCGTATTTACTATTGTTTCACACAGGATTGACATGTTTGCTCTTGGATATCATATCTATTTACGACTTGTTATAATATCTATACATATACAGCCTTGCGATTGTTACTACACATATAACCTGTCATTTTTACTTGTCATATTGCAAATAGCGACGCCGTCACAGAGACTGTACTGACACATATATATTCCCTTCTTGATCTCCTTTCAATTTTGATCGTTACAGATCACCTTGGCTCACTTATCATTCCGTTCACCATATCTCACATTCAAATTTGAGCCAGCGATACTCGCCACCTTGTTAATTTTCACAAAATATAACCAAACTTCACACTCCATATCCAATAATGAATCATAATATAGAAGGAAGATTGAGATATCCAGATTCTAACGGCGCGTCCACTGACACGGTTAAGAGAAGACCCTCATCGTTGAATATTTCAAGACCTAAATTGGTAAGCAAGAGTCAATCCAATTCTGCAACGCCAACTAGTGCTCCCCCCTTGAGTGCGAAGGACAAGAACACAGTGATGTTAAGTAGATCCATCGAGCTTCAACAGAGACATTTAATATCACAGAGAATGAACGGGGGTTCTCGTGATTCTAGCCCTGTTTCTTCGTCGTCTTCCTCTATATATTCTCAAATTATTCCAGACTCTCCGGTAGAGACCACTATGAACAGCAATCCTGATAGCCATATAACTGATGACGATCCATCCGAACAGAAATCTGATGATTTTGTCAGCAGTAAGAGAATCAAGAGAAGAAGAGCACCACCGCCGTTGAAGATCAGTACGCCTCCATCAAGACTGCACGACCCTGCCATAAAATCTGCGTTTATAAACAGACCCCCGGCAAAATACATGCCAATGGGCCCCAGATCTGCCTTTTCACTTAAATTCCCAAACCAATATTCAAATCAGCAACAGCGATCTCAACTTTTCCCTTCACACGCACACACTCATCAACTTCAACAAATACAGCAATTACATCATCTTCAAAATCTACAACAGCTTCAACAATTGCACCAGCAGCAACTGATGCAATCACATATATACTCCCAAAGTTTGGGTCCATCTTCATCCGCAAATAGATTACACAAGGTAGAAGAAGAAAATGGCAAGTTGATCATGAAGTCTTTCTCGGTTATGAAAATAGCACCTAGGGTTATTATCCCTGTTATGAATGATCAAAATGCACCACAGAAAATAAGATCGCAGACTTTAACAAGCAGAACTGCTGTTTTTCCATTATCTACTTCCGAGTCGTCAAATTCCGTCATAGATGTATTTTCAGATAACACAACAAGGGAGGCTCCATTAAGTGCTCTGCGTGACAAATTTGCGCTGAATTACACCAACAACTCTTCTCCTTCCTTGAGAACTCCATGTGGGGTTTCGGTAAGTGAAGATGAGTCTTCTTTGGAGGAAGAAAATAACGAAGAAGAAAGTGGCAAGGGGAAGGACGACGCAAATGAGAATGATTATGGTGGTTATAACAATGAAAATAATGCCGACAATGATGAAGAAGAAGATGATGAAGATGAAGATGAAGAGGATGACGAAGATGAAGAAGAGGACGAAGAAGAAGAAGAAGAAGAAGAAGAAGAGAGTATTGAGAGTAAGGCCATTGAGGATGGCGCTATTCCTTCTCCTTCTTCTTCTGAGGCACCTTCGAAATATATACCTACAGAAATTAAAGTTGGCCGGGATATATTCCACCACGATTTCAAAGTCACTGACAATAGGGAAGCTGATAAAGCCAAGTTCTTGGAGGTTTGTAACTTCATTTGGGATAATCACTACGTAGATGAGCTACTTTAGGTTGTCCCTATATATATGATATATCTTGCAATAACTTTAGTACCCATCTATGTCTATATAGCCGGTTTGATGATTATATACTTCTGCTAAATTAAATCAACAGACATGCGATTAGTCGATCTCGCTGCGTAAAAAAAATGCTCTTCTTCGCTAAGTAAACTTACCGAACTTCAAACCCTTCACTCATAGGTATGTCAACTACTTGACTTTCCAAGCTGTTCAGAAGTATATACAAATCGTACTATATCGTATAGACACTAAGATATGATATCGGGAGTCAATAAGAGAGCGACCGTCATTCTTAGACACCAAAGGGCCCTCAGCCAGTTCCATTTGACAAACACATCTTCGCCCGCTTTTTACCAGCCTAAAGTTGGTTCAAATCAAATAAGTCGATATGATCATAAAATATTTTTCAACTCTTACTCGACTTCCACTTCGTCACGCCCCACGGTGAGAAGCATTCCTTTCATTCATAATGATGGAAGCTCGGCTTCGAGTACCAAAGAACATGATACTGAAAACTTAATCAGAAAGATCTTCGATGACGACACCTTTTGGCATCACTTCAATGAATCATCTACAAAGTCTTCGTCTTTTTTCAACTACAAATCGACATCTATGGGTTTATTTATGAACCCATATCTCAAGAGACCTTCAGGATTGAAAGAATTTGCTGCAGAAAGTTTGGGCAAGGCCCAAATGTTGGTTCAGCATATGATAGATGATAAAAGTGAAGAAGGACACTTGAGTTACATCAGAAATTTAGATAGATTAAGTGATATACTGTGTCGTGTCATCGATCTCGCAGAGTTCATAAGGGCTGTTCATCCTAATAAAGGTTTTATAAATGCAGCCCAAGAATGCCACCAAGAGCTATTCCACTTCATGAATATTTTAAATACAACCAAAGAGCTATATGACAAATTGGGGTTTGTGCTGAATGACCCGGTGATAAGATCCAAACTGACAGAAGAGGAGATTTCTGTAGGAAACCTTTTATATATGGATTTCAAGAGATCTGGTATTGATATGGATGAAAAGACAAGGAATGATTTTGTTGATTTGAGTCAACATATAGCCATAGCTGGTCAACACTTCAGTAACGGATTGAGTGGTTGCGCTACTGATAATATAATAATCGACAAATCAGTATACAAGAAAGGAGATATCAACGAGTCCCTCATGGAAATGATCAAATTCGATTATGATGGAAACTTAAAGATTCCTGTGTATGGTAGATTACCTTACGAAATCCTCAGAACCAGCCCTAATTCCGTGATACGAGAGAGAATATGGTCCACCTTGAATCAAGTACCAGATGAACAGATCAGCTTATTGAGTACGTTTGTCAGATACAGAGGTGTCCTGGCTCATTTGC
Source organism: Wenyingozyma nitratophila (assembly GCA_030567875.1). NCBI lineage: Eukaryota > Fungi > Ascomycota > Pichiomycetes > Pichiales > Pichiaceae > Wenyingozyma > Wenyingozyma nitratophila. Next base: position 36,452 of record JAJLSW010000031.1, on the reverse strand, counting down.
TAGGTGAGAGATCATATTCTCAGTATCAATTAACCGAGAAAATGGCAAGAACTCCCGAGAATGTCATGAGTTTCTTGCAGAATTTGCTGAAGGAGATTCATAATGATGTCTTGGAGGAGCTCAAGGTCTTGTATGAGTCTGATTCAAGTAACCACTCGGGGAAGGTCTTGAGTTTGGAAAGTTATAAGGAATTGGTGAAGCCATGGGATAGAGATTATTTAAGTACAAAGAGATCTTTAAATCAAAAATCCAAGCTTACTGAAGATATTTCATGTTACTTCTCAGTTGGTGTCGTTGTACAGGGATTATCGAATTTGTTCAAATCAATCTATGGCATCACGTTAGTACCCACCAAGGCAGAAGTTGGTGAAACATGGTCAAATGATGTCCGTAAATTTGAAGTTGTTTCCGAGGAGGAAGGTGTCATCGGTATAATCTATCTGGACTTATTCCACAGGAAGGATAAGACTTCAAATCCAGCTCATTTCACTGTATGCTGCTCAAGAAAGATTTATCCAGAAGAGTTAGATCCCAATGATCCCTTCAATTTGAAACAAAATACAATCCGCACAAACAAATCCTCTAAAACCAATGAGCTGTTCCAATTACCTGTTATCTCGTTAACTTGTAACTTCTATCAATCAAGCAAAGGTTCAAAAACTTTGCTTACCTTGTCACAAGTTGAAACATTATTCCATGAAATGGGTCATGCGATGCATTCCATGTTAGGTAGAACTAATTTACACAATGTCAGTGGTACAAGATGTGCCACCGACTTCGTTGAGTTGCCATCTATCTTAATGGAGCATTTTGCCAAAGATCCTAGGGTCCTAACTGCATTTGCCAGGCATCACGAAACAGATGAACCACTATCGCCTAAGCTATTAGAAAGTTATCACCGTGAAAACATATCATTGGAGAAATCGGAGACTTTTGGACAGATTAAAATGGCTTTTTTGGATCAACTGTTACATTCTAATATTGTGTTTGACCAAGACTTCGACGTGGTTAACACATACCACGATTTGGAGAAACACTTCAAGATCTTTGCGGATACAAAGACGAACTGGCCCGGTAAATTTGGCCATTTGTTTTCCTATGGTTCGGTTTACTATTCATATCTTTTTGATAGAGCTATTGCCGCTAAGATTTGGATACACTTGTTTGACGATGATCCTTTGAGTAGGGATAGCGGTGAGAAATTTAAGAACGAAGTCCTGAGATGGGGAGGTTCTAAAAATCCATGGGAACTACTCGCCAACGTATTAGATGAGCCATCATTGAAGAAAGGTGACGAAGAAGCCATGAAATTTATTGGGAAGGCTTCAAACATATAGACGGCATATAATTACATACAATTACTAATAACAACAATTTTATATTCATACATAAATTAGAGAACTGGAATCTAATAGACTAGATTATCGGACAATAGTATACAGGGCAGCGAAGAGCTGAGCTGACCATCACCCTCGCACCTAAGGTTCCTTCTCGAGGCTTCCATCTCGAATAGTGGCGATCTCAGACTTGTGGCCATTGAGTGATGGGTGGGTATCAACAACTAGATAAGGATTCGTTAGGTTGCCATATCCCACTGAAAGCTTAAGACCTCCTCTGTGGAACCATCATCTAGGTATCACACATTGAAAACCTCTCGTGAATTGTTTACAGCCATGTCAGAAGTGACGATCAATATTAAGTGAGTATATCATGTCGTTTTATAAAATTTGAGATTATTTGAAGACTAACAGTATATTTTATGATAGATCATCTGGCGATAAGAAGGACACCGTCACAATAGACCCTTCGTCTACCATTTTACAGTTAAAAGAGAAAATATTTTCACAAACCGATATTCCAGTTGAGCGTCAACGATTAATCTACTCCGGTAAGGTCTTAAAAGATGGCGATACGATATCTACATACAAGATCGAAAATGGACATACTTTACATTTAGTCAAGGGAGCAGCTCCAAAGTCTGAAAGTGTCCCAGCTGCCACTACTGGTAGTGGTGCTTCAGGTGTTTCTACTGATTCTAATTCCACCTCTGCCGCTGCTTCAGTTCCTCAAAATATTGCCGCTGGACAAGGTGCATACAATCCATTCGCTGCCTTGACCGGTGCTAGATACGCTGGTGCCAATATTCCAATGCCTTCTGCTGATATGTTTGGTCCAGATGGTGGAATGGGTGCTTTACCTGATCCAGAAAGAATGGATGAAATGATGGGCAGTCCAATGTTCCAAGAAGCAATGAATAATCTTATTTCCGACCCCCAAATGTTGGACTTCATGATTCAACAATCTCCCCAATTAAGAGCAATGGGCCCACAAGCTAGACAGCTTCTCCAGAGTGATATGTTCAGAAACATGATGAGAAATCCTGAATATCTAAGATCTGCCATGCAGATGCAACGTAACTTCGGTGGAATGCCAGGCGGTGGTGCTGCATCGGCTTTCCCGGCACCAGGTAATGTCAGCGATGCTCCAGAAGGAGATGCTTCCCCAACTACTGGAACTTCGGGCACAACACCAAATGCTGCTAACCCATTTGCTGCTTTATTAGGCGCTGGAAGTCCATTCGCAAACTTTGGCGCTCCTGGTGCTACGGGTGCTGCAGACGCCGGTGCTGTACCAAACTTTGGCGATTTGTTCGGAATGGGATCACAGTTTGGTGCTTCTGGTGCCGCCACCACTGCTGCCCCTGCTGATAACAGACCTCCAGAAGAAATATATGAGTCACAATTACGTCAATTGAACGATATGGGTTTCTTTGACTTTGATCGTAACGTTAGAGCTTTGAGAAGAAGTGGCGGTTCTGTACAGGGAGCAATTGAGGCCTTGTTAAGTGAATTTTAGTGTATCACTCCCATTAATTTAGTTTAAGTAATATGTATTATTTGCATAGTCTTTCCTTAATACCATGATATTTTCGATCTGATTGCATATCTGATAAATTTTATAAATTTTCAAAATCTCGAAAATCTATAAAAAAAGTCTCAGTTTATAGATTCCTGGATTTTGAGTGGTACTCAGAAGGTGTTTTTTATACTTTTACCTTGGTCTGTGCATACGTATATCGACGATAATGATTGAATAAGAAGTGAATGAAGTACCACAAACTCTGAATTTAGAATGATAAAAACAATATTCACTTCCACCAAAGGATATCATATAGCTAGCTCGGGAAAGAACTCACCTCACGAAGCAGTTGCTCTGAATACTAAGCTTGTTACCAATGGATTTGATCAAATAGGATGGGAAAGAAATGACGATTTTGAGGATATTGTGACTGAAGAAGACAACGGAGATAGCACACTTAGAAGTTACCCTGTAGATTGTGAAGATCAGAATGAACAAGAGGATGATGAAGGCGATGATGTAGATGAAGATGGTGGTGAAAATGATAGTGATTCTGCCGCTGTCAATATAGCTGGCGGTATTTACGATAGACATTCTTCAAAGTTGAGTTACGTATGTGAACTTGGCTATTCACTGAGCACATTGAGCACACAAGTATCGAATGGCAATAAGGAAGGAAATAACGAGAGACAAGGAACATTTTCTAACAACGAGGAAGGACAACCAGAAGACGCAGATGCTAAATCAAAAGAAAAGATGCCTAAAGGTAATACAAAGCAGACTAAAAGTAAGAAGATGAGTAAAGATGATATCAAGAGTGCCAGGAAATTGAAAAAGCAGTATAAACTGGAGAAAAGACAGAAGAAAAACCAGGTTGATGGTTTAGACAGACAGAGTAGAAATTCAGCAATCCCAGATTCTGGTTTTGATGATAAGGTCGAACTTCTTGAAAAACTTTACAGAGAGGCGTCAACCTCAGATGATGACAGGGTGCTAAAATTCTACGATATTACTGTTTACCAGGAAGATCTAAGGAATTTGAGAAACGATGAATGGCTTAACGACAACAACATTGCATTCATATATGAATATCTAACACGATTCAAAATTGTTCCAACATTGAAAAAGAGAACGAAGTATCTCAGTGACGAAATGATAGATGAGAGTGTCATCATGTTGCTTCCCACTTTTACATTCCTCTTAGCACACCACCCCGATCCAAGCGAGTTGAAGGGAGTGCTGCCAAAGATTGAAAATGCATCTTTCGTATTCATGCCTGTAAATGATAATGAGGATTTGGAAACGGCAGAAGGTGGCTCCCATTGGTCTCTTCTAGTCATATCGGTAAAGGATCGCAAGGCGATCATTTACGACTCCATGATATTTGCGAACGAAAAAGAATCACTTGGTGTTGTTACAAATCTAGAGAAGTATCTTGGCTATAAGTTACAAGTCTTAACGGATAAATCCACACCGCAGCAGATAAACGGTAGTGACTGTGGAATTCTTGTACTCGCCAATTCATGTTTACTGCTGAGCAGAATTTTAAACGCTCAAGAGAACACTTTTTTAAACTTAAACATGAAGAATATATTCGTGAGTGCTATAGATGCAAGAATATTCGTCATGGGAACAATCCTCAACCTCATAAATGATAGGGAAACTAATATATAGAATAGATTAATCGGACATGTACACGGTAGTAATAGTCACCTTGAAAAATGTTTGCCAATCGAAGCGACGCGTCGACTGCGCTTCTGATCTGTAGATAGAGAATATATATATATATATATATGCGCAAGTAGCAGCTCCAGGTGATCTCTTTTACGTGAGCTATGTTTATTTGCACCGGTTATCATGGACAATATATAGCTTTAACAGATTAATATGTGGTATGTGATGAATCCTTGTATAACTCAACTATCGGAAATACTAACTTACTTACACTGAATTGTGAAAAGGGATGCACCAATTGGTTATAAAACACCGTCTTTCCCATCTTTATATTGGCCCCTAGGCGTACAGCATTTGAAATATCAAAATGCATTCTTATACAATGTACACGACATCTGGAAATTTACGGTTCTTTGGTCTATCATTTTCATGCTTGTATTTTATACAACAGCTGCTGCGGTTGCTGTATTCACGCATACATTGAAAAGAAATAAGGATATTGGAATCAATGACAGTGAGCATACAACAGAAAATGACTCTACAGACCAGTTAACTAATGATAACAATGGTAAAGAAATGAAAATCAAAAAGGGCTATGCTGGTAACCTTAATGTCATTACTAATAAGGCCATAATTGGGATTATAATAACGTATTTAATAATGGGTTTGCTGCAGTCATTTCTGTCTGGCTCGTTAATTGCCGTTCTAATAGCTCAAATTTATAATAGTGAAAATTTCCCCATGTCAACTTGGATACCATTTACGACTGGTTTGATAGTTGTTCTTTTCAACCTTGTAACTTCGTATTCTTTGACTTCTGTCATTCTATAACTGTTATAACATAACACTGGGCGATTTCTTTTTTAAGAAAAAATATATAGGGATTAAAGACTTAATTTAAAACTAGAACTACAAAACTTTATATAATATGATAAAACAAAACTAAAACAAAAAAAAAGATAAAATCCCTACTCGAGAAACCCCATATAGCGTGCTACTGAATAGCAAATAAATTCATAAAAAACAACTTTGATCAAACATCAAAACAATACATTTTAACCTCTCCATTTTCATCACCACAAACCACCTTTGAATCGCCTAACCCAACACAGGAAATAGGACATGTGTTACCACCGATGGTTAACATACATTTTCCGTTTTGTAAGTCCCAAACTTTGATCAATTTATCATGAGCTCCACTGACCACTCTGAAAGTATCAGCAGCAATTGACCAAACACCTTCAATGTGACCGAACTGAGTTCTTATACATCTACCCTTTGAAACATCCCATAGTTTGATTGTGTTATCTAAAGAGCACGTTAAAATATGGGTAGGGTATTTTGGATCGGCAAAATTAATTGCATCTGGGTCAGATTCTTCTTGTTCGTCATTTTCTTCCTCATTTCCATCTCCATTGTTGGAAGAGGTTTCCTTATCCTCTTCATCTGGAATATCGGCAACCAGTTTATCTTTGAAAGTGATTGGGATGACACTTTGAATTTGACCAACATGTCCGTTTTGTTCAACTCCACCAAATACACGTAAGCATTTGTTTGTCTTCAAATCCCACATCCTAACAGTACAATCATCCGAGGCTGAAAAAACAGTTTGTGACTTGGCATGAATCTTAACAGAGTTCACCCAATCGGTATGACCTCTTAATGTATAACAATTTCTAGTATCTACGTGCCATACTTTCACAGTATTGTCAGCAGAACCGGAGCAAATGATTTTATCGTGAAAGTCGACAGAAACAACGCTATCTTCATGGCCTGTATAAGTAGAAATACATTGGCCAGTTCTGTAATTCCAGACTTTAATCTTGGAGTCTAACGATCCTGTGATCAACTTTTGATCGTCAAAGATCAAACATCTTACTCCCCTAGTATGACCTTTTAGTGTTCTCATAAGTTCACCGGTCTTAGAATTCCAAATTTTAACAGTATTATCATATGAACCAGTCATCAATAAATCATCGTTGTTATATTGAATGCATGTAATACCATCTTTATGACCGCTAAAATATTTAATCTTGTAAAATCCTTTTCTCCAATTTCTTTCGACTTTGAATCTCTCGGAATAAACAGCTTTCCAAGGTCTTGTCTTTCTAACCAATTTTTTATTGCTACTATTCTGGTCACTGTATGGGACTTCGATTAATTTTGGTTGAGGAGTTGTATTTATGGTAAATGATAGGCCCATGCTTTCATCAGTATGATTAGCCTTCTTATTACCTGGTAGCTCTGTATCTTGAGATGAAACATGTTTCCTCTTTTTGGATTCCTGTAATTTTTTAACAGCCATAAGTGGGAGACCCCAACCACAGTTTGGGCACTTTCTATCTATATGCTGTTCACACATATATCTCCAGACTCTATCATCATCGGCTAAAGTTTTCCAATTATTTGAGACTTGAGCGGCATTGCAAAGACTTTGACAGTCTAGATAGGATAATATTTTCAGCGATAGCTCGTTGGGTAAAGTGGCGATGAAATCGATTTTGATTAATTTGGTCACTTCTTGCGATATTGTTGAGAGTTGAGGGAAACAACATTGAGTCAGAAGCCCTTCGATAATAAGGTTACGATGTTGTGTTGGAGCAGCGGAGAAAATAGACCAAACATGCGATATAGCCTCTCGGTCACTTATTGGTAAGACTTCAAGACTATTTTGAATTTCTTTCAGTTTTTTTTCATCGGATGTCTTATTGCACCTGATATTTGGGTTATGTCTGTAACAATATTTGTGGTTCACGTCATTTTTTAAGGAAATATCGTTGATGTGGCTTGAGAGGAACGGAGTTAAAACAGAAGAGGAAGAATGTTGCCTAGCTGATTCGTCGTCAAACTCATGACCAATTTGTGGTATCAGCGCAGTAGGGTTATTCGGATCCTGATTAGGTCTTAATATCGGAGTATTTGTAATACTTTTGGATAACACATACTCCAAGTTATTCGTACTATCGCAGTTATCTGTGAATAGGCTCATCTTAGTTGTAAAACAAATGTGATCCAAAACAAACAGTGACGCAAATAAACAGGGTTCTGAATACTGAGTATAAGGGCAATTAAGGAAGCTGATAATTTTCGTGTTAGTTTGAATATATATATACAAAAAGGGGCAAACTATTAAGCCTTTGTAAACATGTGTTTAGGTTAGATTAGGCAAAGAACACAGTTGATGAGCTGAAAGACGCCATAGTTTTCAAATTTTTAAAATCAGTTTTTTTTGTCCTCTGAGACTTTTTTCCTTGCCTTCTTTTTTTCAGCGAATCACGTGACTGAGGATAAAGTAGTGGGGTTATCTGTCTCTATATATATTTTTATCTATATATATATGTTTGAAAGTGACTATTTTGTTTATGTGGTTAATGGTTATTCATTTATCTATCTATGGTAATACATACAGCGCAATCGAAGCAGTAATATGCCTCATCAGGATTTTAGTTGAACGTCGCTCAAACCCATTTTTCTTCAGGGTTGGCCTTAAACTCATCATACTGATCTCTGTTATACACACTGATTTCGGTTTCATTTTCAACTCCGTAGTCTATCAGTTTCTTAGCGGAATCTTTCAAATCCAAAATCCAGTCTGAATCATGATCCAAGTTGATCACAAGGTTCATTGTCTTTGAGCCATGAGCATGGGTGTAAACTTTTAAAGTATCATACGGGACATTTCTGTAGGGTCTCAAACCTCCTGTAGTGTTGATCTGGGTGATTATCGTATCGAATAACTGTTTTGGAGTTGTGGACCTCAAGTCGATGTGATTCAATACAACATTCTTGACGTTTCTGTATGGGAAAGACTTGATTATACGGATGGTAATTACGGAATCGGTCACTGAATAGAAAAAAAAAACATAAGCGTTAGTCACGTGATGAGAATAATACGACTTCCATATGATCGGTAACAGTTAAAGAAAGGACGGTTGCCATACATACATGGACGGGTGTTTGAAGTGAGTGGCTCCTCGATATCAAAATTTTGTGCAGACATCTTGTTATATTGGTGGCTGGATATACAAGCAAAAGGCAGGCCAGCAGAAGTCTATCATAAAGGCGCCCTTCATTTATTTATGCTAGAAAGAGAAGAAATTTCAAAAAAGAACCGCACCAGCCACGCTTCACCCCATCTCTCCTACACGCCCGTGTCCATGCGTGGCGGGTGCTTCCCCTCGTCGGGCTTTTTGTTGGAGTTAATCCCGCTTCCTCATTTGTGGCGGCGCACTGGCATACAGCCTTCACTAGATAAGGGTTATCGGAGCTCTCGTGAAATGCTGGGCTGTCGCAGCTTGGAAATCAACTAAGAGCAGGATCGAGAATATATAAATATATATATATCCTATCGTAAACACATATATTAATCTATCGAAAGCTAGACAAGGTTCCCAAGACAGCAAAATATTTATCATTCCTGCATTTTGAGCATCTGCCCTTCGCACGGTATCACTGTACAGCCTCTCCTTACTGAAGTATGGAAACCAAAAAAATGATTCATGGAGACCCCGTGTTCCTTTATCCAGATTCAAGGAAAATTGGTAAAAAAGCACAGACATCTAAGAAGTTGGGATCGATCAAGAATCCAGATCTGTCCAAGAGACCTTGTTTATCATGTAACTCGAGAAGGGTGAGGTGTGACCTTACAAAGCCTAAATGCAAAAAATGTACTTCCAAAGATTTGAATTGCACATACGAAAAGCCACTTATTTTTATATATGATCATTCATCTAGTATTATGAAAAATAAGTTTGGTCTTGCTGAACATACAAGCATGGCGAGTACTAGACTATCGAGAACAGGTCCAATATCTAGTAGTGGTAGAAGCGACATTGAAAGCCATACACCCAAAACGGTTGACTTGAGTACCCCTTTAAGTGGAGATCGATTCATCAAACTGGAGCCTCTAAGTCAGGAACACAAATCAGCCACACACAGTATCAAGAGTCTAGATGATCTAGATGCGATCGATGAAAGCAATAAAGTAAAAAATGAGCAGTTACATGGCACGTGGAATTATTACAGGGATTCAAATATCAATTCAACTTTGAAGAAGACTGCAAACGATTTATCTGAGTTGATGTCTGACGTTAGCATGGAGTTTATTTTGAGGCTTTACGATCATTTTGAAGATGTTATTCTAGATTACATGGTATGTTTCGATTCTCCTGTTTCGCCGTATAGGTTTGTCTTACTATCACGTGGCTCCATCTCTGTGAATCTCCTCATCACGATATGTTCTATCTCTTTGACAAATTTTGAGAGCGCCAAAAATAATAGAGAAGTTACCAAACATTTCAGCGTTACCGCTTTCAGATATTCAGAGATAAGCTATACCAATTTGGTGGCTAAGATGAACGACGAAACACTGTTCAAGAGAGACATAAACGAGATTGAGATCATTTTGGATGATTGTTTGAATATTTTGATGCAGTTAAGTCAATCCATATTTGTTGAGAAGGATATCATCAATATTTCTCCTAGTGTTCTAAGGAGATACTTAAAAGTAGTACATGAATTTCTCTTGAAACTTGTTGGTTTAGGTGATTTCCCGCATCTGAGTAGTTTTAATAAGTCCTACCTAATCTTCACCGTTCAAAGATTCTTGGTCAATGATATTCTACTGAGTATAGTCAATGACTGGCCTCTGATAGTCGTAGATAGAACTTTAATAGACTACGTCAAAGGCTTCGAGGACAAGTTACTTAAAAATCAACTAGATTTCAAAATGCTAACTTTCTTAGAGTTTTCAGCATGTCCCATAGAAATACTAGAAATTTTGTTTGAAACACAGCATTACTCTAAAAATGTCGATCTGCTTCAGGGTTTATTTGCCAAAAAAGAATTAGAAAATAGAGAAAGTAAAGATATGAAAGATGACAGTGCCGGATCCACTGAGGATGAGGATGATGATGAAAAAGCCATAATGAATTCCAGTTTCTTGGCCACCAAAACAGTTGAGCTGCAAAACCTGACAGCGAAAGTAAGCCAGAAATATGACTACTATTTCAGTTCTACGTACAAACTATCTTCTATTGATATGACATCTACATTTATGAAAATAGTCGACTTGTTCTCCAATACTGCACTGATACTGATATACGATAAATTGATGAGACTTCCTCAAAATTCTCCCCAGTTCATTCATCTTGTGGACGAAAACTTAAGGATTATAACTCAGGATATATCCATTGGTTCTGGTCCTGATAGTTGTGTTTATTTCCCACTGATGATCACTGCCCAAAGAACAGTGTTATCCAAGCATAGAAAAGCAATTAATATGTACTTTGACGTATCACATTGGCACTTGCAACTTGGTTGCCAGGTTTTAGCGCAGCAAGTACTGAATAACTACTTCTGGTCGGATAGTAAGTTTACCAAAGAAAATAAAGGCAAGGACATGGATAGTAATTATGTTATCATATACTGAAAGATATTCTCGGCCGAGAATTAGCAAAAAGAAAAAACCGCACCTCGATCTCACGTTTATATATATATATCTATAGATTAGATAAAAACCCTGTTCATATAGTAGTTGAGTTATATATCATAACAGGCAGAATACACAAATCACACGTTACTATTCATAAACATGAAGTTGAGCGATAAAGAAGTTGAAAAGCTTTGTCATAATATACCAAAAGTGGAATTGCATTGTCATTTATTTGGTACCGTAAGGAAAGACACATTCATATTTCTAAATAATAGGGCAAATAAACCATTTACTGATGAAGAGATCCAGGCCTTTTACACAAGAGGAGAGAAACCCATTGGAGTCCTGAGAGTGCTTAGAGCATTAGACTCTGACTTGATAAAATATCCTCAAGATTTATACAGGATGACATATGAGTACCTCGAAGATGCTAGAAGCCATAATGTTATGTATGCTGAGTTCTTTTGGAATCCTACTGGTACCATATTAGAATCAAAAATTCCGTTTGATGTAGCCCAGTCGGCTATCATAAAAGCTACTGATGACGCTGAAGTCAATCTCGGTATCAAGGGTAGATTGATTTGTGCTATTGACAGAGAATCGACTGCCGAAAATGCCCTCGAGATGGTGGAGATGATGTTGCAATATCCCAATCCTAAAACTATTGGTATTGGTATTGATTATAGAGAAACAGATCATCCGCCTCAGATTTTCAGAGACGCTTATATGAAGGCAAAGGCATATGGGTTGAAACTTACTGCACATGCTGGTGAATTTGGAGAACCATGGAATAACGTTGACTATGTCATAAACAAACTGAGGGTTGATAGGGTCGATCACGGTTACACTGTTCTTGAAAACCCAGAATTGGTGAAGCAATGTCTTGAAGAGAATATTATTTTCACTGTGGTACCCACCAATTCATATTACATGAGAACCCTTTCGCCTGAGGAATGGGCAATCAAGCATCCAATAAGAGAAATGATCAAATTGGGAATGAAACTTCATCCAAACACAGATGATCCAACTTTACATCATGTGAATCCAACACAAGCATGGTATATGATGTACAAATGTTTCGACGCTACTATTGCTAATTTGAAGGAGTTCACCCTGAATGGTTTGAAAGCTGCTTGGATAGATGATGAGCTTAGGAGCAAATGGACTGCAGAGTGGAGCAAAGCTTTTGATGCCTATATATGATTCGGACCTTCAAAATTTGTTCACGCTACCCAGCTAGATCCTTTGAGGTTTATTGAATCTAACTCTTACTATTCCGAAGAATAGGCTCCTCCTGTTATTGTCAGTCTGAACGCATGCTCTTGGATTGCCCCTTTTGGCCAATTCTAGAACCATCGTAACGGATTTACATATATACAAGTTATATAATAAATAGCGTTGTTCTATGAAAAATTTATCAGAATATTTGAGGTGCATGTATCTCTATTATTGTATATAGTTTTGATTTATAGATCTCTAATACTTTTTGGTTCGTATACAGCATTATAGTAATTGTAAAACTCGTCAGAACATTCAACTAAACCAGTCTCTGCAACATACTCAGCCCAATGATCAACCAACTCTTTTAACTTGTCTGGAATCTCTTTGGAAAGATCTTTTGTCTCTCCAACGTCGGCTTCCAAGTCAAATAGCTGCCATCTGTCAGGGCCCAGAGGTTTAGGGATGTATAAAGCCTTATACTTGCCTTTTCTGATAGCTTGCTGAGCAAACAGTTCCCATCCCGTTACCGTCTCTTGATCATGGACGTAATCGCTCTCGCCTTTCAAGTATTTGAGCCAAGACTTTCCTCTGACCTCGTTCACTTTTCTGCCTCTGAAACTTGTCCCAGGATGCTCTATTCCAGCAAAATCCAGGATAGTTGGGACTATATCCATGACAGTGAGAAACCCATTTTGAATATTGCCTCTGTTTTTGATCGAGTCGGGGAAATGTGCAATCAATGGACACCTTATACCGCCTTCCGCCGCCCACATTTTGTACATGTAGTGAGGAGCAGTGGCAGCTTGAGCCCATTCATCAGAATACCAAACAAAAGAATCACCGTTTCCGATATTTTCAATGCGATTATTATAATCGCTTTCAATGGCATTAGTGAAATTTTCCCTCTTGACAGGCAAGGCTTCCATCATCATTCCTTCAGCCCCATTATCTGACATAAAGAGAATTAAGGTGTTATCTAATTCGCCTTTTTCTTCCAACTCAGAAATGACTCTTCCAATGTTTGTGTCCATTACCTCTACCATTGCAGCATACGTTTCCATGATACGAGCCTCGATTTTCTTCTCTTCTTCTGATAATTCCACCCATTGTTTCTCTCTTTGGGTCTGGATTGCATGTGGCTCAACGCCCTCTTTGACTATTCCCAGTTTTTTGGCCGCTTCGATTCTACGACTCCTTAACTTTCCCGGTCCATCGTCATAGAATCCCTTGTACTTCTCGATGATATCTTTGGGTGCTTGCAGGGGCCAGTGAGGAGCCGTGTAAGTCAAAAAGCCAAAAAATGGGCGATCATTCCTAATGTCAGAATTCAAGTATTCAATAAATTTATCTGTGAAGTGATTGGTACTGTAGTAGTCGTCAGGCAAATCTTTCAAAGGGTCGATAAGTTTTCCATTCTCTTCAAATGTGGGTCTCATAAAAGTCCGGAACTCTCCATCTTCTCCAGTTGGAAAGTACTTGTAATGATTACCTGCTCCTGGGAGTAAACTAAATGCATTCTCAAATCCTCTTTTTGAAGGCCAGTATTCCTCCAACATACCTAAATGCCATTTACCGGAAATGAAATTGTAATAATTAGAGTCTTGTAATATTTCTGGGAGGGCAGCTACCTTGAAGTTCAAATAACCTTCGTAACCAGGCTTGCCTCCAAACTTAGCCGGGAAATCTCTTGCAAACTCGGCCATTTGACCAAGTCCTGCTATATGGTTATCTGTACCAGATAAAAGCATTGATCTGGTTGGAGAACATGCAGAGGCAGTGTGGAAATCCGTGAACCTAAGCCCGTTATGGGCCAATCTATTCAAATTGGGAGTATCTATTTCTCCGCCGAACGCACTGAGATCTGTGAAACCCAAATCGTCAGCTACTATAACAATGAAATTAGGAGGTTTCTCCGGGATGGTAGCCATTGTATCAGATATTCAATTGACTTGGAATGAATATCCTAGAAGTTATATAGTTATCCTTTAGAATATTGAAAGGCAGGAGGATCCAATAGCATTTTATACTCTGATGACAAAAAATATGTGGAGCCAAATTATTCGTAGTCACGTGTAATTCTTCTAATAGTTAATCATTTGATATATGCTTTACAGAAAGGGTATAACTAACAAAGAGAAGATAACATATAATCACCTCTGTCCACTGGTATGGGTCAGTTGACTACCATATAAACTGGATAGCTACCCCCCTTCCCCAAAATAAAATGTCTCCTAACGAGCCCGAAAGCTTCATTAAGGGACGGCAACCTCAACTTAAAATATTGTGATTCACCACAACAATAGCTTGGCCTTTTTGTTAAACCTCAATCATTGAATTCTATGCTCTACACGCACGGTAAATGAGCTTATCCAAGTTGATAGCTGAATTTTTCCAGCATATCTATTGAACACTGGTGTAGTTAGCCTCGTACGTAGTGGTGATCAAAAAAAGACTAAAGCTTGTTTTTTGTTTCTCTCAATCAACAGGATTGCCTAATTGGGAATATGGGCGGCCGGCCCTGAGCGAGAAAAATAAATTGCGATCGAAGGTGAAGCGGATATTATCTTATCGTTCATATTGCCTCCGTATCTTTTCTTCAGCAAATTCTAGGTAGACCGGTTTCTTCACTAACGTATCGCATATACACCGATCCATAACCCTTTAATGATCGGAAGGTATAGTTTAAAGCCTAGAGTGCTCTATTCTTCTCACAAGTATCATTTTCCCTCGATTTTAAGACCTTATAATACATATCAAACTACTGTCAATGAAAGCAACAAAAATGTCGAATCCCCAGTAGTCAAATACGAACCGAAACTGTCAAGATCGCAAAATTTGAAGCAGGAGTTGCTAAATGGCAAACCATTCTCTGAATTTTTAACAGATAACTTCAACAGAAAGCATGACTATTTGAGGATATCAATAACGGAACGGTGCAACTTGCGTTGCGTATATTGTATGCCTGAAGAAGGAATAGAATTGAGTCCCACAGAAAAATTATTGACGACAGACGAGATCGTCAGAATTGCCAAGATATTTGCATCTCAGGGGGTGCGTAAAATCAGATTGACTGGTGGAGAGCCTACAATACGTAAAGATATTATTGATATTGTCAAAAAGTTGAAAGCGGTGGAAGGAATCAAAGAGATCTGTATCACTTCAAACGGTTTGGCACTACATAGAAAATTACCTGATTTATTTGAATCTGGGTTGACTTCTTTGAACTTAAGTTTAGATACTTTAGTCGAAGGTAAGTTTCAATTGATAACAAGGAGAAATGGTCTTAGTGCCGTCTTGAAATCCTTAAATAAAGCATTAGAGTTACAAATCCCCAAAATTAAAATCAACGTGGTTATAATGAAAGGTTTGAATGAAGATGAGATACTGAATTTTGTTGAACTCTCTAAAATCAATGATATCGAGGTTAGATTCATAGAATATATGCCTTTCGATGGAAACAAATGGTCTAACTCAAAACTGATCTCCTATGAGGACATTTTCAACAATATTTCTGTTAAATACCCTGAGATTTACCAATTGAACCATAGAGTCGGCGATACTTCTAAAATATTCCAGATTCCAGGGTTCAGAGGAAGAATAGGTTTTATCACTTCTATGACCTCGCATTTCTGTTCTACTTGTACTCGATTGAGGATCACAGGCGATGGAAATCTAAAAGTGTGTTTGTTTGGCAACGATGAAGTAAGCATACGTGATCTGATACGAGATGGAAAATCAGACGATGAGATATTATCCAAAATTGGTCTTGCAGTCAAGAACAAAAAGGAGAAACATGCAGATTTGGGAGATTTGGAAAATATGCCTAACAGACCTATGATTTTAATCGGAGGATGACGACTCCAGTGTTTACTTATTTACTGACTTATCAAGATGGGGACCCATTACACTCTCTCAAGTTTACTAACCTTACTTTTAGTCAAAAGAAAGCCATTAAGGATGTTTGGCTCCAGGAGGTTTTATTCCACTTCGTCCAGACTAACTCATGTAGGTTCCAATGGGGAAGCAATCATGGTTGATATTAGCGACAAAGAGATCACTGATAGAGAGGCTACGGCAATAGGGTATATTGACTTCTCAAATGATACACCTATTCAACTGATCAGGGATGATGATAATAAGAAAGGAGACGTTTTGAGCGTTTCTAGAATAGCAGGTATAATGGCGGTTAAGAAAACCTCTGAGCTGATTCCCTTGTGTCATCCAATCCCTATCACCAAAGTAAGACTCAATATAACTATTGTCTCCGATAGGAAGATCAAATCCGAGTGCATTGTTCAGTGTGATGGTAAAACGGGCGTTGAAATGGAGGCTTTGACTGGGGTGAATATATCTCTGTTGACCATTTACGATATGTGCAAAGCTACAGATAAAAAGATGATCATCAATGATTGTAAAGTGTTTTCGAAGACTGGGGGTGTATCAGGAGACTTTTATTTGTAATTCACAAGTAGATTCCTGTCAATATATATTAATCGTTATATAATACCACAATATCAGATTTGTTCAAGTGATCGTCACCCAAGTGATCGTATGTTAATAGTTTTCTGCCCGAAGAATCTTCTCAATGCGCTTTTATTGAGTCATCAAGCGCAGCAAGCAGTCTACCTAGTAAGCCTAAATCCAATAGATGCGCTGAAGATTACTTTGTTTGCCGAATAAACCTCGAAAAATGGTATATAGTGTCTGTAAAAGCCTGAGGATACTTTAAGCAAAATAGGCCAATAGTATCTATGCGACATGGCACCACCTGACAACCAGGAATTTCTCAACCAAGTTGTATATCTGAAGGATGATGAGCAATAGAAGTTTGGTTATACTTCTTGAATTCATCTGGAATAACAAAAAAACCTACAACACGTTTTTGCGGCGAGAAAACCCGGATATAACTACCAATCTGAGTGAATCATGCGTTCCTTTCGATCACGTTCAAAATAATCCACCGCCAATCTATATATTTCTGTATTTGAGATAGGCCACATGGTATCTTTGATATGCATTTCGGCTGTTGATAGATAGCAGCAAGCTACAAGTTGGACAATAGAGAACGTACCATTTTGGGAGGATCGCCAGCTCCCTGGACCACCCACGTGAACGACGATGATGTACGGCGAGAACACGGATATTTCTTTCTTTTTCTGTATCCCACGAGTATCCCACAGCTTGCATGCCTGACTGCAATTTGAAGGCAAAGAATTTGTTCACGCTCCCCGGTTCTAGTTGTATCGCTGTAACCACATTCACTTTTCGTTATATAACCAATAACAGAGAAATAGAAAACACCAAAGAATCTTAGAGAAAACGTGTGAGGTAAAAACATACGGTATGTTCACGGCCTTGAATGCACCTAAAACTCACAATAAAGTAGAATATTCCCCTTGATTTTTAATATCCCGAATAGTTTATATAGGCTTGAGCTTATGAAAATCCAAAAGAAGAAAGTGCCCATGTGCTTGAAAACTTGGACGTACTGATGTATATATATACTACAGAATATGTTCCTCAATGAGTTTTTGTTCATCTGTTTTTTAAGTGAGAGTATCAGCACTACACAATTTGATTCCAATGGACTCTATCACTAAAAAATCTGAGGATCGAGTTATTGAGCTGAGCTTAACGTCCTCTGGAAATGACGATGTAATCATTTATCAAGAGAATGAGAGAAAGGACAGATATAAAAAAAAGAAGTCGTTATCTGATATTTTAACAATTGTTTGCTCCGGTTGTGCTTTGTTGTCCGATGGTTATCAGAACAATTGTATGACAATGTTGAACAGTTTGTTCTCGATCCTCTACACAGCAGAATATACTAAAGCCTTGAAAACTAGAGTTTCGAATGCCTTGTTTGTGGGTGCTATCTTGGGGCAAGTTAGCGTGGGTTTGACGTGTGATTATATGGGTCGTAAATAGGCCATTGTTTTCACCACATGTATGATTATCCTAGGTACCATTTTGGCAACAGCATCTAGTGGAACTACTGTTGATGGAATGTTTTGGATGTTTACTATTGCTAGAGGTATCACTGGTTTTGGTGTGGGGGGCGAATATCCTGCTAGTAGTACTGGTGCATCTGAAGCAGCTAACGAAACTGTTAAAAGAAGAGGTGGTGTTTTCTGTTTAGTTACAAATCTTCCTTTAAGTCTTGGGGGACCATTTGCTCTTATTGTTTTCATTATTGTGTATTCTATTTGTGGTAGTGATCACTTGTCTACCACTTGGAGAGTTACTATTGGTCTCGGTATTGTTTGGCCTTTGATACTTTTTTACTTCAGGTTCAAGATGGACACAACTTTATTATACAAAAAATCAGCGATAAGAAGAAATGTCCCTTATGTTTTGGCTGTTAAGTACTACTGGAGAAGATTAATTGGCACTCTATTTGTCTGGTTATGTTACGATTTTGTTGTCTTCCCGTTTGGAGTATTCAGTAGTACTATTATCTCTACGGTTATTCACAATCCTCATAACCTAACAACTCTGGCATGCTGGACACTATTGTTGTCAGTGATCGGTATTCCTGGTGTGCTTATTGGTGCTTATATTGTAGATAAGCTTGGTAGAAAATGGACTATGATGATTGGATTTACTGGTGTGATAGTTTTCTCGTTGATTGTTGGCTGTGCATACGATAAATTGAAGAAGATTGTTCCATTGTTTATTATATTATACGGATTGATTACGTTGTTCGGTAACTTGGGGCCTGGTAATTGCATTGGATTATCGTCAAGTGAATGTTACGCAACTCCTGTAAGAGGTACGTTTTATGGGTTATCAGCTGCTGTGGGCAAAGTAGGTGCTGCTATTGGTACCCAAGTTTTCACCAAAGTTGAATCTGATTTAGGCAACAATTGGACTTTCATTATTGCTGCTATTGTAGGTCTTGTCGGTTTATTGCTCACGTATCTTTGTATTCCACATTTGACTGACGATGATTTAATGATGGAAGATATTAACTTTGAGAACTATCTGATCAAGAATGGTTGGATTGGATCTTTCGGGTTGAAACAGGAGGAAACGGACAGGGAAGAGAATAGTGACTCTGCTCAACTGTAAAGTCGCTTTCTTCACTTTTTTAATTAATAGTTTTGTTTTGTTTTATTTTTGTTTTTTGCGATTCGTTTCGTTTCAACAACAGCCCTCACAGCGAAGCTAATAAATATCTCTACTGTAACTCAATACCATTCGATCTTTAATACTTGGTGAAGGTGACAATCTATACCTCAGTATCCGCTTTAGGTACAGTGAGTCATCCGTAATGATTGGAATTTCTCCCCAAATACTTCGTAAAGAAAGGAAGACGCGTGGAGAATGAACTACAGTCAGGCTTTTTGAACTGCGTCTAAACATTGAGTTCGATCACTGGACCAGTTTCAAAGTAATATAATGCATATATATATTTCAATGTACCGTTTCTCAAATCTGATCTCACTAAGAAATCCCGTTTTCGTGTATATACATCGTAAAATATGACCTCTGATATCCGACTTGTGCAAGAGTCTGAGTCGCTTCTGGTTTTGCGCAGAACAGAGGAGGGCAGAATACTGTGCAGCCATACCATAGTATATAATATGAACACCCACCAAAGGTGTAACGTTCCTATTTCGGAATTAATTCCACATCTCTGATATTGTTTTCTCAGTAATAGGTTGCAAAAAAAAGGGGATATGATGTAGAAAGATAGTTGGCGAGCTGTAATTCTCACGCTAAAATGCGGGGCATGTGCCATTTAGGGGTGCAAAATTGAGCAGTGTGCTTGGTGAGGAATTTTATGAGATTGGAGAATGATACGCTATTTAACTGAGTATAAATATCTACCTCGCAGTCTGTGGAGTAGCCATTAAACTGGGTCAACAAATAAACTTGCTGAATATCATAAAAATTACAGTATCAGAATGGCTTTCCCATTATACGAAAGCAAAATCGAGGATCCCTTTTGGAATAAGAGATTAGAGGTCACCAGAAAATCGACTTTGCCTTCTATGTATCAACAAATGAAAGATACGGGCAGATGGGATTTTTTGAGGCTAAATTACAAGAAGGATGAAGAGAGTGATATCAAACCTCATATATTTTGGGACTCTGATCTTGCTAAATTCACCGAAGGCGTCTGCAATGGTCTTAAATATATCGACGATAAAGACTCACCGGAGTACCAGCAATTTGTGGGCTGGATAGATGACGCGGTTGAAATGGTCATAAATGCACAACAACCTGACGGTTACATCAATTCTTATTTTACTACTGTCAGACCAGAGGGCCGGTGGAAAAATCTTGCAGTTGATCATGAATTGTATTGTGCCGGTCATTTGTTGGAGTTTGCGGTTAGCCATTATCAAGCAACTGGTTCAAATAAGTTACTCGACTGTCTCTGCCGTTATGTTGATTATATCGCGCATACTTTCGGTCCGGAAACATCTCAAACCAAAGGTTATTGTGGTCATCCAGAGATTGAACTGGCGCTGGTTAGATTGCTTGAAGTAAGATATGATGAAAAGTATTTGAGTTTGTTGCAATATTTTATTTCAGAAAGGGGTAAAAATAAAGGAAGTTATTTCATCGAAGAAGCAATCAAAAGAGGCGATACTGAGTCTTTGAATAAATATCCAGTTGAAAAGTTTGAACCTCTCGAAGTTCCATTCCCAGAATTGAGATCTTTTTGGTATATGCAAGCTCACGATCTGTTGGAAAATCAAAAGGAAATTATGGGACATTCAGTCCGAGCAGTCTATTTGCTTGCGGGTGTACAGGGTCTGTATAATGTCACAAAAGAGAAAGAACTGAAGAATACAGTTAAAAGAATGTGGAGAGATATGGTCGATACTAAACTACATATAATTGGTGGTATTGGATCCATTGCAAAGTGGGAAGGTTTTGGAGAAAGATACGATCTTAGATGGGATTGTTATGATGAGACCTGCGCATCTATCGGTATTCTTTTTCTTGGAAAAAGGATGCTAGAAGATGAACTTGACAGTGAAGTTGCAGAAATCATGGAAAGAGCTCTCTACAATGATATACTATGTGGCATTTCCATTGATGGTAAAGCCTTCTATTATGATCAACCAATAGTAGGGTGTGGAAAGAAACGAAGCGAATGGTTCGAATGCTCATGTTGCCCTCCGAATGTATCTAAGTTATTCAATTCTTTGGAAACATATGTACTTACTGCCAAGCCTGATTCTATCTCTATCAACATGTTCATAGGGGTTAAACTATTCACAGAATCCGTTCAAATGATAGTTACTTCCGAGTATCCAATGCAGGGAAAAATTACGATTCAGATCAGCTCTAGCAAAGACATTGAACTTGCCATTAGATGCCCTTCCGAAGATTTCACTTTGACCACTGATGAGTATAATGTTTCTGAAGATGGATATATTCACATACCAAAAACCACTTACACAAATGCAGTGATCGTCTTAGAATTCGATATTTCTGTTAAAATTATCTCACCTCACCCGAAAGTTGAAGCAAACAAAGGTTGTCTTGCTATCGAAAGAGGACCATTCGTGTATGCCGTTGAAAATTCGGGGTTTGATGACGGAAGTGTAAATTCTGCTGATAATATTAAGATAACAACAGCTACTAAGTTTACAGAAACAGTTCAAGAGGTTGGAGATTGCAGATTTGTTGCCCTTGAAACGTACTCAGATGGTAAAAAGGCATCATTCATTCCCTACTTTGTCACGGGAAATATCCATCCAGCGGAGTATTTTAGGGTGTGGATTACAGAAGCTAAATGATCAACCTCTCAAAAACTGTCTGAAAAAAATATATATCTGATATGTAAAAAACTAGATTATGTACTGCTTGACCGTGAATAAAACTAGGATGTAAGCTAAACCAGTTCTTTTTTGTTGAGCCCGTGGAATACTTACCGAATAGGCATATCCTTCAGATATTGAGAGGCTTGTAAACGAAAATCTATTAGCCGCAACCCTGCTATGACGTCTTATTATCCTCTCGGGGATATCTGCTTTCTCGAGCAAATGTGGGGTAACACGGGGTATGCGTCTCTGTTTTGATGGGGAACCCTGTATTAGCGGCATAACTTCCAAATTAAGTAAGGGTCTTATTATCACATCAGAAGGTGATTCTATCTATATAAATAACTACTGGAAGTCGATGGATATACAAGTTTCAGTTGAATCAAATATTTATAGCCCACTCATCTATTGTGCGCTGCTTATTTTTGCAAAATGTCTACCTTTGAAGCAGAAAAAACTGAGCTTAAGCCACAAGCCATCCATGCTGAAGATGTGGAACTAAATGATGAAAGAGAACAGCTAGATGATGAAAAAACTTTAATCCAAAAGGCAAAAGAAGCAAATCAACTTCAACACACTCTTTCGGTAAGAGAAGATTTCCGTTTATACTGGAAGGGCTGTTTGTTTTCTATCATTGTCTCATTTTGTATAGTTATGGAAGGATATGATATCGTGTTAGTCAATTCAATGTACGCATTGCCATCTTTTGTAGAGAAGTATGGAACTTATTCTGAAGGCATTGGCTATACAATTCCTGTGAAATGGCAGAATGCCATTGGTAACTCCACCACTGTAGGGTGCTTTCTTGGAACTATTTTGAATGGCTTCCTTCTTGATAGGTTTGGATATAGAAAAACTATACTGGGATGTCTGATTAGCTGTACAGCTTTTATTTTCATTGTATATTTTGCAAAGGATTTAGGTATGTTACTGGCTGGTGAGATGCTCTTGGGTATTCCTTGGGGTATTATTGCTTCAATGGCGCCAGGTTACGCTTGCGAAGTTTTACCTTCACATTTGAGAGGTATATTGGCTGTTGTAGTGGATCTTGCTTGGATTATTGGGCAATTGATTGCGGCTGGTGTTATGCAATCAATGAGCACGCAACATGGGCCCCGTACATATCATCTTCCTTTTGCTCTACAATGGATGTGGGTTGGTCCCTTATTGATTGGTATTTGGTTTACTCCGGAGTCCCCATGGTGGTTATGTAAGAAGGGAAGATACAATGATGCCGAAGACTCATTGAAAAGATTGACGGTCAAATCCAATCACGATATATGTTCCAAAACCGTTGCTGAAATAATTCACACTTTAGAAGTTGAAGAAGAGCTTGAAACTGGCTCGTCATACTGGGAGTGCTTTAAAGGTGTGGATTTAAGGAGAACTGAAGTTGTTACCCTTACATATGCCGCTCAGGAACTCTGCGGTCTAGCCATCGGTGGTACCCCAACCTATTTCTTATTTCAGGCAGGTATTTCGGCTACCAATGCTTATAAATTTACGGTTGGTATTCTTGCTCTTGGATTTGTATGTGTATTGGCTTCAAGTTATTTGATGACATTCATCGGTAGAAGAACTTTATATGTTTGGGGTTTGTTTTGGTGTGATATAATTTTATTGGTTATTGGAATAATGTCAGCATCATCTTCAAACTCCACTGTCTTAATGGCTGAAGGCGGAATTCTGTTCTTCTGGGGTCTAGCCTTCTATTTGACACTGGGTCCTATCTGTTTCCCAATTGTTGCGGAGACCTCCTCTATGAGGTTGAGAGCCAAATCTATATCTTTAGCAAGAAACGCATATTATCTTGCCTCTATTGTTATCGGTGTTATCAATCCCTATATGGTTAACAAAAGTGCATGGAATTGGGGTGGAAAGACAGCCTTTTTCTATGCCGGAACTTGCACAGTCTGCTTGGTATGGGCATATTTCAGATTACCAGAGACAAAAGATAGAACACCTCAGGAGTTGGATTTACTGTTCAACAGTGGTATCTCTCATAGAGAGTTTACCAGCTACGATGTTGACCCATTCGCACCTCTAGGTGAAAATCTTTCTTTGAGAGAGAACCAAAGAAAGAAGTTCTTGGGGATTATTTAAATAGCAAGGATTCTATAATGCGTACGTATCTCAATTCTATCACTTTGAATTTTTTATCATTAGCAGTTGTAATGAGTCGATTGTTGACGATGTTCACTTTTCGAGATACGAGTAGCTCATTTTGGACACATAGATAAGTAAATACAGTCAAGGTGTCAAAAGGCTTAATATATTCTTTACAAAATATTCAAAGTTAAGTAAATATCATGGGTTTAAATGGAGGCTCTCTTCTGAAGAATTCTCGTAACAGTTGTAGTCTTTGAACTTTCTAAGCGGAACTCCACGCTCGTACATAATATCAATTTCTTGAAAAGTTCTACCTTTTGTTTCGGGTAGCCTGTAAAATGTCCAAACGGCAGAAATAAGGGAGAGACCGGAAAACACAAACCCTGTCTTTCCTCTCAGACCAGCTGAGAACATGTATGGAAGCGCAACAGCGGAAGCAACTCCAAATATGGACGAGACAGCAATAGACAGCGCAATACTATGAGATTTCAGTTGCGTCGAAGGAATCTCACCCATAATAACAAAACAAACAGGACCAATAGTTGCCTCATATACAGCTTGCCAAATGATAAGCATAGAGGCAACCGCATACCTAATACTTTCGTTGGAATCAAATTTAGGAGAGCAATCAATACATCCCATCAACAATAAGAAAAATGCCAGTAGGAAACAACCCCAGAGATAAAGAGTTCTACGACCGAAATATTTCATAAGGGGCCATGATACTATAGTAGCGACAAACCCAATGGAATTCGATCCTACGCCAAGATTGAAAGCCTGCTTGGTGGAAAACCCAGCGAGTTCAAAGAAATAAGTCAAATATGAGACAAACCAGTTACCTACTAACACTTGGATCACAAATGGCATAACAGTACCTTCGGTTCTCACCAATGCGCTTTTCTTGAAACATTCCTTGAATGAGACACTGGATTCTATTTCTTTTTCAAGATCGCATGTTTCTTGCATGACGCTCAAATATTCATCCATTTTTTCATCAGGAATTTTCCAACCCAATTGACGCAGGGCCTTAGCAGCATCATCTTTTCTCCCGTTTCTTACTAACCACCAAGGCGACTCAGGAGCCCACCAAATACCAGCAAAAATTAAAAAACTCCAGAGCCATTGAAAAGCAAATGGTGCTCTGTACGACCATTGGTCCTGTCTGGAGTTCTGAAACCCTGCCTGAATTCCAAGCGCAACATACTGACCAATAACAAAAGCCAGATTGCTGACTGAAGAAACGACAGATCGCATGGATGTTGGAGCTACCTCAGCACTATATAAAGGACTTAACTGAACAAAAGTACCCCATAAAATACCCGCAATATACTCACCGGCACATAATGTCCCTATGTTCTTGGCAAAGAATTGAATAAAATTGAATCCGGTCAACATTATTGTAAAGAAGAACATAACCTTTTTACGTCCAAGTCTTTCTGCAAATAAAGGAGTTATAAGTGGGCCGATAATTTGACCAATTGGACTTGCTTGAGTCAATGCAGATTGCCAGGAAGCGGAGATGTAATAGCTTCCAGGATTAGAAGGATCTGGTGAACCGTATTTTTTTTGAAATGTAGGACTGGCATAGAAGGTAGAAATCAAAGACTGATCAAAACCACAGGCCACAATACCCAAACTCATGAAAAGGGCCCAGAAAAAAGCCCAGGGATATTTTTTCAATCCTGCTCGAACTCCTATATCTCCCTCTTCACCTTGTAATTGTTGAGTTTTGGCAAGTAAAGACTTAACTTTTTCTTCAATTGTCTCTTCTCTTGTATATTTCTCATTATCAGAGACCTCAGTAATCTCTATAGCAGCATCGTTCTTCAATGGGTGAATTTCGTCACTCATATTTCCTATGTTCTACAACTACGAATCTACCATTACTATATGTATCACATATATATCGAATTTGCGGATGACAGTGCCTTTTATGTGGTTTGAAATTGGGAAGTACAATTAGATGCTTTCAAGGGTTCTCGGGATTATGCACCAGATCACTATCGGCGGAGAAGATAAGAGATTTTCTATCTGTGCTGACATAATTCGTGATCAGGGCAGGGGTGCGATATGTACATTTATTAAGCCGACGGGAAAGCCTATTTACATCGGATTTCAAACGATGGATATATCAATATTTTCAGCTCAGCTCTACGTTTTCAGTTGATCGACAAGTACTCCGTATTAGTATTCGCCACCAAAATGGATCAGTCTAACGTGTCAAAAACTGCGAAGTATAATCTTTTAATGGGGATCCTCGGATGCATTTCTGGGAACTCGGGTAAGCAATAGGTAGGTAATATAATATACTAGATAAGAGAACGAGATCAAAGTGAATCTCAGAGATAAGCCTAACAGGGTGAGCAGGCCTTCCCATAATTCCCCATTTGCTTAGTTTCGAGTACCGAGGTTAATTTTTGGCTCTTTTGGCGCTTCTATTTCAGCAATTGATCGATCAAGGGTAGAAGTGTACAGATCTATTATTATAATTGACCCACTGATGAGTAAAACTGGAGTAGCATTAACATTATTCAACATCTTGTATATATATATACATATATGTAAACCTCTGTCGAGCGGTGATGGAGGAAAAACACCAAGGTAAGGCGTCCAATTAACCGCAAAAAGCAACAAAAACAATCTGCGGATAAATGCACCTTCGAGGATATGCTACATTTCATTTCCCCTTGTTTCCTATTCCGTAGCGCGGGACAGGAAATCGAGCACTTATCAGCCCCTTGGAGTCGCAATGAATGACAATATCGACTCATTTATACTACAAAGAAATTGCGCTTCCCTTTGATAAGGAACACTTTTCAATTTGTGAAGAGGATTGTCGACTCCAGGAAGCGTGCAACTTCTGAGGTGAAATCCTTCGGAGGTTATCGTTCTTCCTGCATATTATTCTCCGCTAAACAAGCCATAAAATTTGCCATCTTCCGGCAAAACATACAAGTGAAACCCACGAAGTAATGAAATGATCTGTCAATCGATGTCTATATGATCAACTAAAGTTATGACCCGATGTTCTGAAAGCTGATTGGGAAGTTTAGGTGTTAAACCAGAATGAGTCGAATGGCATAGCTAATCTAGAAGCTGGCAGTAAGAGACAGAAGGTTCGATTAAGTTTATATTTTATATATATATATATATATAATTTCGAAGCGTAAATGTTTCCTGTATAAAGCACCGGGTTTTCTTGATCCTCTTATGTTTCAGCATGCGAAGTGGCTTTTAATTATTTAAACTATTAGATACCAACCCAATGAGAGGTCTTTGCAACTTCGAAAGACTTAACGAGGCTGATGTTATTAGATGCATTACCAATGAGCGCTGAGTATGTACCCTTTTCTAAGCACCATTTATTAACATCTTGCTGGAAGAATGAACAAGCGTACTTCAACTCAGTAGTTATTGTAACAGTACCAGTTTCACCAGGTTGCAAGTAAATTTTACCAAAACCCTTCAACTCCTTTGGTGCTCTGACAACATTGGACTCTTCAGGAGCTGAAATGTACACTTGAACCACCTCGGAACCGGCAACTTTACCAATATTGGAGACAGTAGCAGACAAAATCAGTGAATCATTTTCCACAGTTGCCTTTGCTTCCTTGATTTCGAAATCAGTATAAGAAAGACCGAACCCAAAAGCAAATAATGGGTCAACTTCCAGTTTTTCATAGTATTTATAACCAACAAAGATGTCTTCACCATAGACACACTGTCCGAAATCAGATTGATAAGTCAAAAATGCTGGATTATCTTGAATCTTTTTGGGGAATGTCAAAGGCAACTTACCAGATGGATTGGAATCACCAAATAATGTATCAGCAATTGCATTACCTGCTTCACAGCCATTGAACCAAACTTGCATAACAGCTGGAACTTGTTCAATCCATTTGGTCATTGTTACCGGGGTACCACTTTGATTAACAATAACAACGTTCTTGTTAACTTTCAAAATCTCAAGAATCAGTCTATCCTGATCGCATGGTAAATCCATAGACTTTCTGTCAAACCCTTCAGATTCCCAATCAGGTGAAGTACCTGTACATAAGATGACTTTGTCCACGGATTTGGCAATCTCGACTGCTGATTTAATTCTTTCTTCTGGTGACTCTTCTAGGATATAGCCCAAAGAAAATGATCCACCACTGCTTGACATAACAAGATCATTGGTAGGAACGGTGAACGTTGGACCCGACCCAAACTCAATTCTAATTCTATAGGTCTTTGATTTCTCTAGGAAAACAGTCTTGCTGTCTCCTAATGATGTAGCACCAATAGCAGCAGCACCAAGCTTTTGGTTGGTTTTATCATCAATCAGTAATTCATCATCAAGATAAATTAAACCAGTACCAGTACAATGGTACTTGAAAGTGTAGTTCGCAGATACTTCAGGGGTAAAATCACCTTCAACATCCATGTAAAAAAGCTTGCTTCCCTTCAGAGCTTCGTGCTCGTAGTCAAATAACATGAGCTTGGTGGAATTATCATAATACTCTTCCAACATAGTTCTATTCGCGTCAGTAGCTGGCTCCTTGTATACACGAAATCTCAAACCTGACTTTCCTTCAAACTTAGCAACTGAACCAAAATCCAATAAATCTGATTCGATGGAGGTTCCTAAAGCAAATGGAACTTCACCACCAATTTTTTCCTTGACAGAATCAAATACATTAGTCTTATAATAGGCGGTTAACGAAGCAGAACCACCTCCATTGATTTTGGTATCCTTCGAGTTTGGCCCAATAATGGCCACCTTATCGGTCTTCTTAAGAGGTAAAAAGTCATTTTCATTCTTCAATAAAACGATGGCTTCATTAGCTAGCTTCCTTAAAAATGCACTTGTTTCTGGTTTGTTGTTGTCCGTTGTTTCTGGGGCGTTTTCTGGGATTCCTGAATCAATTGCATATTTGACTGCATTGAGAATGTTTCTAATTCTTTCATCAATGACGTCCAGAGGAATCTCTTGGGCAACAATTGCATGACTTACAACATCAGTCTTTCTCATCAACCTAGGACATTCTAAGTCTAAACCAGCCATCAAAGAAGCCTTCGAATCGTAGACACCGAACCAATCAGAAATAGTCATACCATCCCAACCCCATTCCTTTCTAAGAATGTCAGTCAACAAATATTTGGATTGGGAAACATGCTCACCATTGACTTTGTTATAAGAAGTCATGAACGCTTTTGGGTTGGCATGCTTGACACTCAATTGGAAAGGATACAAGTAAACTTCTCTTAAAGCCCTCTGAGAAACAATAGCATTGATGAAATTTCTATCATCCTCTAGATCGTTGGCGACGTAATGTTTGATGACAGTACCAATATGCTTACTTTGAATACCATTGACAATTGACGCTGAGATCATACCTGATAAGAAAGGATCTTCTGAGAATGACTCAAAACCTCTTCCACCTAATGGACTTCTTTGGATGTTACAAGTAGGACCTAAGATGTAATGAATACCTTTTGCTTTGGCCTCATCACCCATTATTGACCCTGCGTTTTCAATCAAATCAGAATTCCAAGTGGAGCCAAGACCTGTTCCACAAGTAAAGCAAGCCGATGGAACTGCACGAGAGAATTTGGTGCCTCTTGTACCATTCGGACCATCACTAAGGCGCACGGAAGGAATTCCAAATTCTTTCAAGTCAACAGTATGCCAGAAATCTTTCAATGAAAGAAGTTGGACCTTTTCCTTTATTGAGAGTCTAGAGATAATATCTTCTACGTTGAAATCAGCCATTACGAAAATATTGATTGTAAGTCTTAGCTAAGTAGTAGAAGAAAACAGGTGAGAATATTTGGAAGAAGAGGAATTATATCAAGGATGGATGTATATATAAGTTGTGCTTTCATTGCTTATGGATTAATATGCCGGAGTAGGTGCCCCACACTAAGATAGTAAAGTATAAATTGAGTTTCTAGTCTCTAATTTTCCGAGCACCCCTCCCCTTACGCAAGAACTTAGATCCACCCCCCCGCGCGGGACTTCCGGCATTCTTTCCTATTTGGGCAGCCCAAAGCACATTTGCCGGCGCGTTTTCAATGCGCACTGATTATAGCGGAACAAGATTCCCTCGAGAACCCGATCAAGGAACTGGGTCTTTGCGACTCTTGCGACGCGCGATATTTCTTGTCAACAATTGGTGTTCAGTTCATAAATAAACTTGGGGAGTAACGAAATGGGCTTTCTATATATATGAAACGCTCGGTTAGAAAATCGATGTCGGATATCATTTGGAGAGAGTCTCACAGTTGGCAATGTGGCATCATCAGACATCAATACATTCACCTTAACGTAGTCTGAATATTTATTTTTTATGAAGAATTAGCCTCCGTCTATCGCGGAGGATAGAACGAGGCTCTGGTTTTATATAGAATTGATTCACTTGCTGGTCATCTATGCTCCTTATCTCTCTTCGTGTCCTCGTACCAAAATTCTAGAATTAGAAACGAAGACAATTATACTGGCTTTCTGGCAGCAAAACTGATTTTAATAATTCTACTATTTATAATCGAGGAGTGAGCTGCATTAACTGAATACCCTGAATAGAGCCATAGAAACGAGAGTAACATACGCACAGCCAGGTATCAGGTGATCGAATAAGTAAACAACCATTGTAAATTCTGAAGTGCGGTAGCTCTAAGATACTGCCTTCCTAGCAATTTCCACCTTCTAAGAGTCAGGATTCCTAAATAAGGTGACGTGCTTCGAATCTACTGGGCAACTAATGCTCTGAAAATAATTGACCAATTATGATTTGATGAAACAGATGCAGATATTTCTTGTTCGCTATGGATAAAACATTCGAGATGGCTGTTTTCCATGTACCCAAACCCACACCAAGGATTAGTACCTCTTCATCCGCTTCTCTGTCTGCCAAAAAAGTTTATACATGGTAACGCTTCGAAGAACCGAACCGAGAGTAACGATAGTTTTCGTGGACATACTCTTATAATAAACGATGTGGTCATGTTCGTGCCACAGAACATCATTTCCAAAAAAAACTCTGTCCCATTGATCAGGACAAAGCATTTAGGAGAATAAAGTATAAATCCTGAATATTGGGCTTGTCTAGTACTGTGCGCCAAATCGAGTAAAGTTGCCGTGAATGGAAGCCCAAGCCCAAAAACTTTGAAGAAAATATCCAGCTACTTCCGAACGCAGTTCCTTTCATTATTCCTGAAGCTTATTCAAAGTATGACCACATCATCTGGGTTGAGAGTTGCCTTGAGCTGTTTTCGACTCTTGGAACTTTAATCGCACCAGCTATAAACCGAGAGGTTGATCAAATATAACAATCATTGAGCCTCCTCTCCATGATAACGCCGGGTACTTTGAAGATACATCCTTCTCCCGTCAAATTTTGAAGGTGCAGGTGAGAAACTATGAAGCAGTTATCGGTATCAATTGTTGCTATAGTCTTCACCATCTTATATTGAAAATCTTCAAGCCTCATTTGTCTTCACCTTAGTCTCTCTTTGATAGCTACTACTTATAAATCAACTTTTTGTCGGGTCTGTAATTCATATTACGTACTGTTTTTATTTGTTGTGTAGATGTCCTTCTGATTCAAAAGAAATCCCTGATTAAAGATACCCACATTCATGTAATCTCCCTTTCGATCAAAACTCTGATATAATTTAGAAATCAAGAGAATTTACTATGGCGCGAAAAACTCAAGTGCAAAGTATGAAACAACAGTTGAGGCACACTTATAATGTATGTCATTTTAAGTGACTTAGGTTGTATCAAGTGAAGATTTTAGTAGTATGAATATATAGAAAGATGTCTGTCAAGTGTCGAAGAAGCCGGGGTTAGACAGAGAGAGAGATACGATGGTTGTGGACGAATCGGGCATGATCCCGATCTTTTCGCGGTGAAAGATTTGGGAGTTAAGAAAGAGAGAGGCGTCGGCGTGTTTCATCGACATGGTGTTAATTGTCTCATTTATTCCTTGATTTCTTGCTATAAATAGGTACTCAAATTTGAAGGGTGCTAACGAAATAAATTGGTCAATGCATATTTAAGTATCTGCCAAGAAACGAATTAAGCTTAAGATGATGTGGTAATTAGTAGCACTTCTCACTTTAGTTATCATGAATTTATAGAAAAAATATCAAATACTAAATTTTCACAGCTGATAATAACGTAAAGAAAAATCACGAGGTTGTCTAATGTTGTGAGATGATGAATGGACTAAAACGGGTTAATGCAGATAGGCGATGTAGTTAGTAGTTATCGCTAAAGAATCGAGACTAGATTTGGTAAGGGGTATGGTTTGCACCTGTTACTGTTTTTATGAATCGCTATATTTTGGAATTGTTTCTTAGGGAGTCTGACTTCAGTTAAACTTTATGATGCAAAAAGGACAATATGTAATGTTTGAAGAAGAGTGTGGTACTTAATAAATGGTGGTTGGATTTTAATTTTTGGTTAGATAGATGTGTATGGGGTAGGTCAAGTCTGGCTCATCGAGATATTATAGACAAAGAAACCACAGCTAGAACTGGGTCTTCAGATACGCTGCTATATCTTAACTACTTATACGACAGGAACAATTAATCTAAACATAGATGGAAGATGTCCGATTCTTTTCATCGTTGATGTAGTTACTAATTCTTATCCAGCGATCGTCTCTTCTGCTTGCCTGCGAATGAAGAAGATGATGAAGAGAAAATTAAAAGCCAATGTACTGCTGCGGCTTATTCGATTAAAGTGCCAGTAGGTTCCACTGAAAATACTAGACAAACTGTAAATAGAACAAAGTGGTTATCAAAAAGAGGGGGTAAAATTCTTACTAGATTTGGTAGATGGGGAGGAGTTCAATTTATGAAAGACGTTGAGCATGAACAACCCGAGTTTAAACAATTGACAGAAGTACGATGTACCTGATTTGGCAGCTGATGGTGCAGTTGGAATTTCTGTTTCTACTGCTGATGAAGCGGATCAACTGATTACTGAGGGTGATTCAGCTACTGTACGAGAAGCAATAGAATATTAGTACGGAAGATGAAAAATGGTAAACGTAATCTCAGAAGGTAAAATATAGCTCGGGGATAATTCCTTGACTCACTTGGCACCTTGAATATGATCTTGATATATAAACTCAGAGGCCGTGCTGAAGATATCAGAAGAAATACATAGGATGCAACAATAAAGGCTACAGTCGCAGTAATATAACTAACTACTGATGTAATCAGAGAAGCATACATCAGCAGAAAATATCATGGCACTTTATCAAATAGCTGCGTACGAATATATGTCATCGACACCAAGAGAAAAAAAAAAAAAAAAAAAAAAAAAAAACAGCCTGCGATAGAACTGGTAAATTTACAGTACATACCTAAGAGTTACAGTGCCGCCTCAAACCAATCAATCTGAATAGACAAATATAACATTGACTGGAACCGACTTAACCCCTTATGCATCATCACACCATCAGCTGGTTGACTCTCATATTTGTGCTGTTTATTTAAATACCATTCATTTCCATCAATAAGTATCATTAGATGCATAAATGTGAATATATGTGAAACAATCAAACGGGATAAAGAGTTTTTCGAGAAGGAACTGAGATGTCACCCAAGGAAAAAAAGATGCAAAACATGCATCCACAATAAGAATTCTAGAACATAATCTGGCTAGTTTTCTCTCTAAGAGGACAAATATGCTTAAATGATGCCGGTGCGAAAGAGTGACGAGAACCATATATTAATGCTATATAATTCAGTGCTTTCCAGTGTAGCGGTCCATCTCCAGGACCTCTCCAAGATTACCCACGTCCCTCCTGCTGATCATATATAATCTTTATCTATACAGAGCAGCGCCCACTGATTACGGATACTCTCTTTCTTTGAAGGCGAAGTAAAAATCTATCTCCTGAATTTTCGATATTTTGCTTCCCAGCGTAGCACAATTTCGAGAGATACTTTTGGTTCAACGCACTACCTTAGCATATTGGGCGTGGATCGTAAATGTACTATGACGACGGGATCTCATCGCGGTTAAGTCATCTTACGATGTGTCACCTCGAACGAAAACGATTGCCTTGCGCGTGTGGATGTAAGAGTGTAAGGACGCCAAAACACCCAAAGCTAGTGACAAAATCACCAAATATGGTAGTCTAAGCAACATAGTTGATGTGCAGTGACTTATTATTTATCGTGGAGTGTTTCGAATTCTAAAGCTAGTTGTGACTGAATCACCAAATATGATAGACTTCGCAGCATAATTGAGGCACTCTGTATATTGACTTATTATTTATCATGGAATTTTTCGATTCCCAAGAATATAAATAAGTAAGCGATTCATCATATGCTTTCGATTGAAAAGATTCCCACAAAGCGATTCTCATCAGGAACTACAAAATTACTGTTGGCTGAATTTTCAAGGAAAGATGCGAATCCATACTATACTATTGGCTATATGTGGATCATTGCTCTCTGTTCAAGCTGCTTCAACAGCATTCCATAGAAGCACTGCTTATGGATGTACTTTTGCTTCTGATTGGGTGACCGAATACGGTTTCGATGTCACAGCTTACAGTTATACACTAGATGATTCAACTGCTTTCTCTGAGAGTACATTCATGGCATACGGTTATACTACAATGGGTGTCATCGCCTCAGCCTCTGGTATTGCATCACCATCTGTGCTTTATGTAATTACACAAGGGGGTGGATCTGCTGCCCAAAACGGCAATGAGTGGGCTCTAAATGAATACGAAACTTGGAGTAGTACCCTAGGCATGTTTTATCCAGTTACTAACAGTGTACTCCAATTCACCGGTTATTTTTATGCTTCACAAACTGGAATTTACGAGTTTGAACTGGAAGATATTGATGATGGTGCTATGATTTTCTTTGGAGAAGGTGCTTTCGATTGCTGTACAGGTGAGATCAGCTCTTCTGATATTGCTTCTGATTACATCATGTATATTACCAAGGCATACGCCTCGGGAAGTTATATAACAACCCCCCCTTCACAAACTGCTTATCTTTATTTCGAGGCTGGACTTCTGTACCCAATTAGAGTTGTCTATGTCAATGTTCAAACAGATGCAGCATTATATTTTGCGATCCTACTCCCAGATGGAACGAAAATTACTGATTATACCAATTACGTATTCCAAATATCTGATGGAGATGGATGTGAGGTACAAACAGTCTCCAATCCTTCAACTACTACCACCACCACCATCCCATGGTCTAGCTCATATACCTCGACTTACACTACTGTATCGCTGGTCACCACAAATGGTTCCACCTTCACCGAGGAGGTCATTGTGATCGAAACACCAGCCTTGATCACCACCACCACCATCCCTTGGTCCAACTCATTCACTTCCACTTACACCACCGAATCGTTAGTCACCAAGAGTGGCTCAACATTCAGCGAGGAGGTCATTGTTATCGAGACACCAACCTTGATCACCACCACCACCATCCCTTGGTCCAACTCTTTCACTTCCACTTACACCACTGAATCGTTAGTCACCAAGAGCGGCTCAACATTCAGCGAGGAGGTCATTGTGATCGAAACACCAACCCTGATCACCACCACCACCATCCCTTGGTCCAACTCATTCACTTCCACTTACACCACCGAATCGATTGTCACCAAGAGCGGCTCAACATTCAGTGAAGAAGTTGTTGTTATTGAAACACCAACCTTGATCACCACCACCACCATCCCTTGGTCCAACTCTTTCACTTCCACTTACACCACTGAATCGTTAGTCACCAAGAGCGGCTCAACATTCAGCGAAGAGGTGGTCGTAATTGAAACACCATCGTCAACTATTACCACAACAATCCCATGGTTGGGATCAACTACTTTGACCACTACAGGAGAAATAACTCTCTCGTCTGGATCCATCACCTACACCACCACAGGTGTGATCGTTGATACACCAGTTCCGATAACAACGACAACAATCCCATGGTCCAGTTCATTCACTTCGACTTAACTACTTATACCTTGGTCACAAAAAGTAGCTCCACCTTCCATGAAGAGGTGATTGTTATTGAAACACCAACCCTGATCACCACCACCACCATCCCTTGGTCCAACTCATTCACTTCCACTTACACCACCGAATCGTTAGTCACCAAGAGCGGCTCAACATTCAGCGAGGAGGTCATAGTGATCGAAACACCAACCCTGATCACCACCACCACCATCCCATGGTCCAACTCATTTACCTCCACTTACACCACCGAATCGTTAGTCACCAAGAGCGGCTCAACATTCAGCGAGGAGGTCATAGTGATCGAAACACCAACCCTGATCACCACCACCACCATTCCTTGGTCCAACTCATTCACTTCCACTTACACCACTGAATCATTAGTCT